>APFE030460359.1:0-24083 GCA_000404065.3 Pinus taeda
TTGCCCCCTCGAAGAGGCTGAATTCTAAGGCGTTGATCTATCTTTCCTATCTTTTCTTGAGCTGGTTTCATAACATCTTCAAGTCTTGGACCCAAGCAAATAATAGGATTATTTTCTTGTACATTTAAGATATCACCTACTCCAGGTTGTGAATTAAGCATTTCAACAATCTTATTTCTGTATTTGTCTACCTTGAGGATTTCACTAAAGGGAACTGATATCTTGATTTTTGCAATCTCATTCTCAAGGTTAAAAACAGAAACAGTGTTTTCAATTTCTTTAGTAGGTGATGGAGCTTGAATATCCTTTTTGCCAGGTGGAGAATTATTCTTACCTTCGGCAACCTTTGAGCTGTCCTTCTTATCTTCAACTGCCTTTGAAGCATCCTTCTTGGGCTGTGCTTTGCTTGCTATAATAGGCACGTTTCTATTCTTGAGATTGTATTGCTTTTGCATCTCAAAAATAGCATGCTGATAGCCCTTTAAATTGTCTGAAGGCTCTTCTCCAGTTTTGGTCATACTGGACTCATCATGTTCTTCCTTAGTTAAGAAAATCCCTGACACTTCTTCATCAAGACAATGGATGGACTCCTCAGGAATTTCAGGTTCATCTTCTTCATCCACCAAATTTTGTTGGAATGGAGGTCTTACTGGAGGATCTGGCTGTTGATTTCTATTCTCTCTTGGCCTTTGTTGGTTTTGAGGTCTTCTGAACTGAGGATTTCTAAATTGAGGTTCCTGCTGTGCTGGGGGAGTAGAGGTATTCCCAAGAGCCAACTAATCCATCAGCTTTTCCATGGTCTTCATCATCGTTTCAAACTTATCTTCTGGAGTTGATGTAGAAGGTTTCTCTTCTTCTTTTAGTTTGGCTTTTGCCATCTTCGATTTCTTAGCAGCAATCATGTTTACTTCCACTTTAATTGCATCATTTTGCATATCAGCAAGAGTATCAGAATCTCTTTCTCTGAGTAACAAGGAGAAATCATAATCAAATGCTTCAGCATATCTCAGTTGTCCCAAGGCCCCATGAGGTTTCAAATGAGCTGGGATGGAATTGTATATTTTATTAAACCTCTTGGAGAGGTTTTGGACAGTTTCATCAGGAGCTCTTCTAAGATTGTTGTATTCAGTAAGAGCTTGGAAAAGGTTAGTTCTATTTCCCCATTTCCTTATGAAACTATCTTCAAACTCTGCCCAAGCTTGAATGCTTCCATCTCTAAGAGCTTTAAACCATTTTCTAACCTCTCCAATGAAAGTTTGAGCAAACAATCTTAGCTTTACATCCTCATCATCAACTTCCTCAGTGTCAGCAAAATCATTGAATCTGTCTACATGTTCTTCTATTGTAATGTCTTCATCTCCACCCCAACTTGGGATTCTAGCAGCATATTTGTTGGGAAGGTCATGTAAAACAACAGGGAGGGCTAGTGGAGCATACCTAGTAGGTACGACCATAATGAATGGAGGAGAAGTGATGGTAGGTACTGTATGAATAGTGGAACCAGAACTGATATGAGGTGTGTTTCCTAGTGTCTGAGAACTACTAGGACTAGCAGAGGCAGAGGATAAAGTGCTGATATGAAAAGGACTATTTGGACTTTGCAAACCACTAAAAAAGGTACTCCAATTTGGAAGGGGTAGACCAGTTTTAGAATTGAGTAAGACTTCAAAAGGATCAAGCTCTTTTAGTTTGTTTAAATCTTCCTCTTCTAACAATAATTCTGATGTAACAACCTCCCAAAATTCCTCCTTATCTTTTTGTGACACTAAGGATGAAGTATCAATACCTCTTTTTTGTAAATCTAAAATAATTCCAATAAGTTCCTCTTCGTTCTCAGGCCTCAAAAACACCTCATGAATTTTATCATCAACAATTTTATCCTCAAGACTTCTTGAAAATTCAGAGAGAAAATATTTTGAAAAAGATGGAGTACCTGGTGTTTCAGTAAATATTTGTCTGCTCCTTGAAATGGTGTTTGGATTGTCCATAGGAATAGGTGGATCTGGGTCAGGATTTCTTCGTGTATATCTCCCTCTCAAAGCCACCTTTTAAACTTTGAAATTATATGGAGTCACCAAGGTAGAATGTAGCCCCGAAAAATCTTCTGATCTCCTGCTACCTTCAGAAGTTCAGCTTCTTGTTTTCGGGAATGAATACTCTTCAGACTCCCGGCCGATGCACCAAAATGTTATCTCAAAATCAAGCTCTGGAAGGCTACAGACCAGGAAGACTTCAAGTAACTGTTTCAAACCAATCTTTTAGCTAAGGCTTAGCCTCCTTAGCCTGAGAGGGCTCTCTCAGAGGATTTAAGAATTTATGATTAGGATTAAGATGGCTAACTCTTTGTGAAACAAATAGGAATGAGGCTGGTGGAATGAAAATTAACAAGCATCCATTTGGCTTATGGAGTCATATGTCATTTAGCATTAACAGTAGAATTGGCTTTGCAATAAAAACAAGACATTTAGATTTCAATATAAACAGAGTACACCAAACAGAAAAGGACAGTCTATGAGTACATGAAGGAAATTAGAACAATGCAAGTGTTTTCTAAGTGATCAAATACTCACAATATTGTAAACCACATGAAAAGACAACAATAAGGACACATACATTGAAATCTCTATGATTCTTGAGCAGCAGAAGCCAGTACTCTATTACCAAAGAAACAGAGTTTTTTACATAAGCTTAATAACAAAGCTTTTTACATAAACCTCCAACGTTGATTACATTTCCCTTTCTCCTATATATAGACCTGGCTGAGATTCCTCTTTAAACATTAGGGGAACTCGAAATATACCTCTAATGACATCTGTTTAACTTTAACTGCCTATTTAATGTAACAAACTTCAACTAGACTTTCTAGAGATCTAAATCAAGTAGGATTCTAGCACCATGTTATGCTAATAATAGCCTTGATTACAATGGTTCTCGTTCTTTGAAATCTGGTCCCTTTTTAGTTTGGATGTGATGGATGTCCAAGGCTCCATGTTGGTCTTCAATGTCACATCTTTTCCATTGCCCTGAAACATAGAAAACTACCCTTGTTTATCGGTCTTTGGTTTGCCTCAAAATACTTGAATCCAAAGAACCATGCCTTTTATCTTTGATTATCCAAAATATAACAGATGGCCACGTCTTTGATGTGTTGTCAACCTCTTTTATGTGTGAAGGCAAAAGCTCTTTCATGCTGTCTGACATATTTTGGACTGTAGTAAATATGTTCACTTTATGACAAAAAGTTTATAGTTTGGATTCGAATACATGTTTCCTCCACTTGTCTTGACCTTGTTGAAGGTTGATAGCTTCAGATGATCCCTGGTAGATATTCCCTTTTCAAAATTCCCGCTTGTATTTCAAAAACCGGTTGACTGAGATTGGATTATGAAGCTTCAGTAGTTTCGTAGCGCGCTACGAAACTATTGAGTGTTAGTCATCATCTTCAGTAGTTTCGTAGCGCGCTATGAAACTGTTGTATTGTTCCAAAAATCACAGTTTCAACCCAAAATTTTGCTATTTGATCTCTTTACTCTTTAAACATTCTTTCAACTGCTCCAAGACCTTTCAAAACTTAATGGGAATGTTTGATTCTTTAATAAAGATTATACCAAGCAAAACCATCAAAACTTTGAAATATAATCTTACTTGAAGTGAGATTTATTTATGGAGATTCTTTTTGCTGGCTCAACTGTATCTTTAAGTCTTCAATTTGTTTCTTCATTACTTTAATTCCAGACCTGAGGTTTGTATTGACTTTTTTGATAAATTGAGCTTCCTTTATGGCAGGAGTAGTCCAGCTACGAAATTGAACACTAAAATCAACCACTTCAGGAATTTGAAATGTTTGGTCCTCCCACCGAGCTTGCATTTGGTTAAAGTAAGCTTCCTTAAGTGCAAATTTTCTGGCAGCCTTTTTTAGTCTAGCAATTTCGAAGTTGGCCAATCCCAATCTCTTTTTCAAGTCTTCTACATTACCTTCTTCTTGAGTGGCAACTGTTTTTCCTTTATCCTTTCTTTCATGAGGTCGTGTCACCTCTCCTATTTCATCTGCTCTTGGCGGCACCTCCTGTACTTGTTTGAAGTTCCTTGTTATCGGTCTCCTGGGCTTAGAAACAAATTGATCATCTTGATCATCAAACTTGAGTTTCTTTGAGGCTTTGACCTTCTTAGCCTTCTATTTTCCTGACTGTATCAAATCAGCTTGAACTAGTGGGGACTCTTCAATGTCAATTGCTTGCAATAAATCATTTAAGTCTCCCTTTGAAACAGGGTTTTCTTCAATAGCCACTAACTTACCTTTTTCTTTTGCCACCTGGCTCCTAGGCCTTCTTCTTTGAACTCTTTCACCTGTGCTTGATTCATGTGCAGTTTCTTTATCCTAAGTTTTCTCTTTAAGGGACTACTGGGGTGTATCCCGGATGGTTAGTGGCCTGATGGATTCCCTTACTTGTTTCCTTGCCTTTAACTTTGAAAACCTTTTGGCTCTTGTTTCTGCTTGAGGACTGGTTGTTGTTGAAAGATCTTTTGCATCTTGAGGGCTGAGATCGGTCTTGCTCTTGAAACCAGACATGAATATGAATGTGTCCCAGTCTCTGCCTACCCTCTGAAGTTCATGCAGAACAATCAACTTAATCAGGCCATGGTGGAACAATGAAGTCTCACAGGCTTCTTTTCTTAGTTGCACCTTGTCACACATTTTACTTAACCTGCAGAATAAGTAAAAAGGTAGATCAATAGATGCCTTCCCTGTGAAATGCAATAGAAGTTTAAAATGGTACAAATACACTTTGTTATATCTCCCTTCACAGGTCAGATACTTCTGTATACAGGTGAGCAAATGTGTGTATGATTCTTTTACATAACTTCTAGGAACAGACTTGCTCAAATCCGAGTTAATGAATTCCTGCTTTGGAAATTCTTTGCATGGGTTTATGTCAAATTTGAAATTCTTGAACCAATTTTCTTGCCCTCTTGGAATCTCCGTAATTGTGGATATCATGTCTGGTGAAACCTGCAATTCTAGCATACCAACCTTTGAGTTTAGTCCTGTAAAATTCAGGGGAAATTCCTTAGTAACTTGTGCATGACCTCCCTGTAGCTTCTTGCATTAATTACAACATCCAGCTTGTTTAAATGCCTACTGAACTTCTCTGTTCTTCAAGGTTATGTCTAAACCTTTAGGTTCATTTCTCAAACATTTCCTTGATCTGTGGTCTTTCTTTTCTGCCGATCCCTCCATGAAGATTCAGTGAAATGGAGGCTGAAAATGCTAGCGCTGCTCAAACTCCAAACTCTGTCTTGCTTGAATGGCTGCCTCGCTTGATGACAATGTTTTCAAATTGAAATCTTGTAGGTTTTTTTCTCATGCAAGGCCTACAATCATCATTAAAACTGTACATACCTGACTTTCCTTGGAACTTGTATTCTGTGTGTGCTAACGTACCTAGTGGTCGTAATATTGGAAATAAATGGTTAGACATGATATGTGGAGTGCATAAACTGACAATGAATGACGCAACCATAGATTAACTTGACAGATTTAATAGTTGGGAAAGATTCGCTGCAGAATGCACGAATCTCCAATTTCGCAGCGCGGCCAGTGTAAATTTTGAATTATGCGCTGCGAAATCACCTAAAACGCATCGCGCTGCGAAAACACCTAAAGGACCTTTGCGCTGCGAAACTATTTAAAAGGATTTATGCACTACGAAATCACCTAAAAGGCTTTGTGGCACATAGTAATTTTTAAATCAAACTGACACATGGCTATGAGATCGGTGATGAATGAGAATGACCAGTGAGGAATGAGAATGCATACTTGACTCAAGACCCCCTAAGGCTCCGACTCTAAGGAAAAACAAAATGAAACTTAGACTAGCACCGACCTTTATCATAAAGCTAGTATGAGAAATTTTGACATTAGAATTCTTAAGTGATAACAGAATCCATAAGAAGAGGAGTTGTTTCTTACAAGATCTGAATTGCAAATAAGAAAATAGGGTGGTCAAAGGGACTCATCCCTAACCCAAACAAACTGATACATTACACCTCATGAACTTGTTTTACATGATGAATATACCCTAGTAAGCTCTAGAAGCATCATAATTACATTCAACTGATGAAATACAAGGAAAAAATCATGATTTTCCAAGGTGAAAATGAAAACTGGGACAAAACAGTGAAAAACTGGACAATTTGTCAAACGCACAGCATCAATGCTAGGCGCGCAGTGCTCATGCCAGGCCTTCCCGATGTCCAAATTAGGCCCACAATAGCTTGTTGGAAAGATTTTCTTGTCTACTTTCTAGAAGAACTTGAATTTATGAATTTGGATGTCATTGTCCCAGTCAAAAATCAATTGTCCCAACATTGCTCAGCACGCAGCACCCAAGCCAAAAAGAGGGCAGAAAGGTCATTTTTGGAGGGTTTTTGGCCTTTTTGACCAACCATTTCTCCTCCAAATCCTTAGAAAAAGCACAGGGTGTATGTACTCATCACTAGAAACCCAAAATTCTAACCTTTTCCTGATTGGATGCCCCAAAAAAGAGCGTAGTTCCCATGGCGCTGCACGTTTGACCTCCATGGTTGTGCTAAAAAATGTCTAAAAATATCAGTAAGTAAATTCATGCCCCAAAATGGTCAAAGTAACCAAAAATATGTTTTTGTAGCTGATCTAATATTAGAGGCATGTATGGATGCCTCAGCAAGCATGTAAAGTCTCCTCCTCTCCTCTTGCTTGGTCAACTTGTTAATTTTCTCCTGAGCTCTTTTGAGCTTGCTCCTTGCCACTTGGTTTCTCCTTGCATAATACTTGGCCATCTTCCTTTGCAACTCAACATCTCTATTTTCTTTGTCCAAGAGGGTCTCCAAGTGTGTTTTCACTTTCTCAAGCCAAGAAACTCTGTTTTTAGCTATGTCCTTGACCAATTGCTCATTTAAAGTAAGCTACTCCTCCAATTATGACTCCTTTTGTCTTTTGAGCTCTAAGGCCTTTTTTAATCCTCTTGTTCTTGGCCTTTTTCTTTGTCCTTGTTCATCATCTGGCTCTCCATAGTCTCCATAAGCCTCATCAATTTGAAATTTGGCTTTATCAGCTTCCCTCTTTGCCTTGATGTAATTGATTTGCATTAACTCCTGCTTAACTTCTAGATGCTTGTTCTCTTGCTCATAGAAGGAGATAACATATTGGGCTCTTTGTAAATTAACCTCAAGCTCCTTGATTTTGGCATCCTTTGTTCTCAAGGCAGCCTGAGAAGATTTATTTTCCTCCTCATCACTAGTGTCGACAAGGAGAAACTCCTTTTCCATGTCATGTTCTTCATGCTGTTGTTTGTCCTCTGCTTCCTTTACCATTTTCTCCTTATCTTTAACCTATAATTCTGATGATGAAGGCAAGGCCCCTCCAACTTGCCACAGGGAAATCACCTGCCTCTTTCCCCTCTGATAGGTGAAAGAAAATGGCTGCAAATTGTTCCTCTGTGGTATACTACTATGACCATGCTCAGTGTGTACATCATGCCCCTCGTTGTCATCATGCTCATCATGTCACCCATCACTATCATAATCTCTAGTGGGTGAATGAATGGCTACATGGTGATGTAGATGGTGTGGAGGTGTCTAATGAAGAATGACCTATTGAAGATGAGTGATAAGTATTTTATGGTGGATGAGAATAAGTAGATGGATGAGTGGAGGATGATGGAGGAATGCGGTGAGCTAGTTGAGTACGTGGTTCATTAAATATCTCATTAGTTATGAAGGATTCCCAAGTAATGCCTAATTTATCTAAGTGATGGAGGACTATCATTTTGATAAGAGAATGATGGAAAATGCTATGCATTTTATGAGATGGGTCCCTTTTCTGAGCAATATATGTCATCTTATCAATACTTCTAAAAAGGTAATATGGAAAACTGAGCATCCTTACCCTGGTAAAGTGCATGAGAAGCCTAATGTGGTATGAGTATAGTCGGGAAAAACTACCCTCACATGTGAAATACCTCATGATGATCTTCATCAATGGCACACATTTGTCCAAAAGATAAGAGAAAGGGACAATTCTCTTCTTATCATTTTTGAACCTTGTTTCAAGATATGGCTCATAAAAATTGTGATGCAACTCTTTTTGCTTGAACCATTTCTCTCCTGCATTTGAAATTCTAGTGGCCTGTGATATGATGGCTAAAGATATAGTGAATGTGACCATGACTAAAGTGACTTGGTTTTTTTGCAAATTGAGAATGAACTGCTTGGTTAACTGCTGATGAAAATTCACCATCTCAACCTTTTGGAAAAACCCTAAACAACCCATGTGCCTGAAACATGATACTGCAACTGGTGATGCCATAGGTTCTGTTGTATCAGTGGGTTCAAATCTAATAATTCTCCCTCCTTTCTTTGTTTTCCTACTGGGTTGTCCTTCACCTTCTTTTCAACTACTGTATTCTGCCATGCTTTGTAGGTGAAAACTTTAGGAACTAAAATATATGTCAAGATGAGTGAAACAGTGAGGAGGTGAAGTGAAATATAGTGAGGGTGATTGGAAGGTGACAAAGAATGAGAAGTACTACAACTTTATCAATGAAGTGATTTTCGAAGCATGCAAGGGAGTTTTGCTAGGGTTTCAACTTTTAGATTGTTAATTTGCTTTATTTGATGGAGAAAAAGAAATTCTGAGCTACTTACTTATTGAATGCAAGTAGTTTGATGCCTTTGTGGCTTGGAGCAGGTGAAGGAAATTATGTTCTAGCACCCCTAGGGTTTGCTAGGATCCCCTGGCCAAACACGCAACACCTTCTCCCAGTGCGCAATACTCTCAACAGGCATGCCCTTCACCCTACAGGCGCACAACACCGTTAAATTTAAGTCAGACTCGGACTGGAAAACGCGCCCTTGACCCTACAGGTGCGCAACACCTTCTCCTAGCACACATCACTCTCAACAAGTGCACCCTTCTAATTTTTTCCTCCTTCACTCAATCTCCTCTTTGCCAAGGATAACTTAGGATGCAAAGGAACTAATGAACTTTGAAAAATGCCTTCGAAACTTTATATAGAGGATGATTTTGATTTTTCTCATGAAAAAATCCACTTTATAATGTTTGTTTGGAACTTTTTATTTTGTTTTCAAATCTCTGCCTAATGTTTCTCATTCTTGGTCTCTTTTTAGGTGGATGAAGCTTTGATTGAGTTGATTTCTTCAATGGCTCACTTCTTGCAACAAGGAGACATGCTTGGGCAACATTGGGAACAATTATTACATATAATGACTTAAATTACATCAAAAAAAATATACGCAAACTAAAATACTATGTTTTCATCTCAAAAACATGTTTTTGAGATGAAAATTACATTAGTGAAAATGAGAACTTTATACAATAACCATAAATTCACTATTTTCTTATTGGTCTTCCTCATATTTTTGCTACCCTTTATTTACATGTGATACTATGCTTTTGACTTTGTAGTGAACCCTAAGACAAACATAATGGAAAGACCTTCGAAATGAACCCTAAAACCTAATTGAAAGGCAACTGTCTTGACACCTAAAGTAACATATTTGAAACCTCAACTAAATACAACATGGAGATAGGTCAACAAATGTACCTCATGAGGAAAGATTTGGTTTTAAGAGAAGAAGACAACCATCAGTGGACCATTTTGACATGATCTAAGGGAATTGTTGGGCATGGAATCTGCCCACAACATGTTTTGGGGCTGAAAGCCCAAGTTTTGGGTATTATTGTTGTCAAAACTCCACGAATTGTGGGTGTGGAGCACAAAATATATGCTAGAGTCATAGGGTTGTTCTCCCTAAGTTTTGAATGTAATGTTGGGATTGTATAAATAGAGAAAATCTCTAAGTGAAAAAGGTAATGAAGATAGAAGGAAAAACCGAATGGAGTCTAGAAGATAGTGAGGATAGAGAAAAGGTCTAAGTGTCTTGGGTCATAGTAGTAGGAAGAGGCTCTACTGCTGAGTGCGCAGAGGCCTAATAGAGTCCACAACTGAGTGCGCGGACCCCTGTATTTTTTTTACATGTTATTTGTGAAAGTTTAGATAAACGTTATTTTGTGAATCAGAGAGCTGTTGTTGTTAGGGAGAGATCACAGGTTCAATTTCCTGTTTCCTGTGGAGAATGGAGAGATCAGGAGTTCAATTTTCTATATTATTATTTAATGGAAACAATAATTAATAAAAGTTAAGTTTTTTTGAAAAATAATACGTTGAATATTGGTGTGAATATAAAGAATTAATTTGCTATATGATTTTTAGAAGTTAATACTTATATATATAAAAAAATTAGTCTCAAACATCCACACAATGGTTCTCTAACTTTCCCAACTTCCATGCTCACTTACAACTGTTCATTGTTTAAAAAATTGAATAGTGAAAATTATAATTAATAATAAAAAATAATATATAAGCTATATAAACATGGAATTTAATGGAATAATGATATTGAAAAAATTGAATAGAATAATATTTAAAATCAATTTGAAAAGATACCACTCTTCCATATCCTCATAATGATTAAATGCATGCTTCCATAAACATCTCACCAACTACTTACATAGTTTTAATAAGGCAAAAGAAATAAATAGAACGATTACATGTAGCCCATGCTTCCATAAACACTTCACCAACTACTTACATAATTTTAATGAGTTAAAAGAAGTAAATAGGCCAAAGGTAGAAAATGAATGAAATGTAAATATAATATTGAATAATAAAGATTTATTTTTGCAAACTATTTTTCAATTTTTATTTTTAAAAAATTATAAATATTTTTTATTATTTCATATTATAATAATAGTTGGCATAATTTCTAAAACGATCATAAAAATCTATTATCTATTATATATTCGATTATATATCAATATATCGATATATATTTATATATATATATATAATAATATATATATATATTGTTTTATAATAATTAATCAACACATTTAAAAAATTAACTAAAAAATTATATTTAATGTAGTTTAAAAACCCCATGGGAGTGGTAAACATGGCTACACAGGGTGTTGGGTGAACTTGCTACCCACAACCTCAAGTGGCATTTAAGAGGGGGCGGTGTCACCTACCCCCCACATGCACAATGCATGCAAATTTTTAAGCATATATGAAGATGATTGTTTCTATATTGGTTCAGGCTTTTGTCACTAGGAAGTTGAGGTATGGGTCTAGCAGTACATAGTTTTTCTCCTCTCCAACACAAGAAGTGCTATGGCCATGGAATTACAATGGAAAATTTTCACTAAGAGGACATTATCTTGTAGTTTTAATTTAGGTTATCATTTCAACTACGATTCCAGTTTAGTTTACAGTCTCCAATGGTGCTCTGGCATTAATGTTCTACTCTCTAAAAATTCACAGGATTTGTTTTTCATAGGTTGAGTTGCCTCGACGTGGGTGGAGCTTGAGCTTCAGATGTGTAGGTGGTCCTTTGCTTGCTGTAGGGTTGGCCAAGTATTGGTTTCTTTCTTTAGTTGGTGTAGTGACATTCTCGGAAGTCTGCCTCAGTCTATTTGTTGAACCTCATCGTATGACTCTTGTGGTGGTACTCTCTATGTCCATAGCCTTGATTCCCCTTACTTTCAAAATTTTATTTGTCATTTTTTTCATAATTAGAGATTGTGTGGTTGTTGAACCCTGTGGCCTTGAAGGATGGCTAGTATTCAATTTCCAGAGGTTTTGTCTGTTTTCCTCCCTCCTCATTGGATCCACCTATTGGTCGCTCTTTATTTGTAGTATTGATTTCATTTTCCTCTTATATAGGCCTCTAGTTTACCCTTATGTTTACTCTTACCTTGCTAGATATTCTGTTACCGCATTTCATCCCTAGTTATTGCCTAGTATGAGTGCCCAACCCTAATAGTGCATGCGCAACCACCAAGGTGGAGGGGTGGACATGGAAGTGAGGGTGGTCGTAGTACTCAGATTATAACCCATTCCCAAGCACAAGTTCATGAGGTTGCAAAGATATATCATAGAATTGTTCCATTAAATATTGGAGCTAGGATTAGACATCTTGAGACTTGCTTGGTAAAAAATGTCTTTCTAAATTTGGACTTTGATATCATTGAAGATGTTTCTCACTGGGTTCATGACCTTATTCATAACATGGAAAAAAAATAATATATTAATTCTATAACTCTCCACTAGAAACTCAAAAATATCCTTGAAGATTATTAAAGGAGAAGAAAGAGGGACAATACAATATTTTTGTTCCCCAGAATGACATCAAATGTGATCATAGATTTCAATGTTCATATCTGGAAAGTTTGGATGCATAAATAGCTTACATTGAGAGCCGCCTCTAGTGCAATCTTAAGCCTTCATCTCATCCATGCTCTAGTGCCAACGATCCTGCACCTACAACCTCTTCGGATTCTTGAGCTCTTATGATCTTTTAAAGATATTTTCATTTTCAATTCAAGTTGATATGTTGGTTGAATTTTAGTTAATTTTGTACTAGTATGCCTTTTCATCAAAAGGTGGTTAACAAATATGGTTTTTCTAGTGGCACATTGAGACCACCTTTGAAGAACTTTGAAGGGCATGGACTAATGGTAGGTTTCTGTTGATATTTTGGATTTTTGAGGTAATACAAACTTAAACTTACATTTTTTTTTTTATTATAACAAAAAAACTAATGCACTTTAAAGATTAAAATTGAAATATTATAATCACTGTAATTTTTTCTAAAGTTCATTAAATCTTTTTAAATCTAGTGGCTATATATCTTCCATGTTTTAATGAGAGAGATTTCCTCAATCATGTTTGGATCCCATGATAGAGTTGATGATGCCTACATACAACCACTAGGTTGATGGTGCTAGATTATCAAAATATTTGGGCTTTGGAACTCAAGTTTATTTGTTTAGTTCATTACATATAGGAAAAGTGGCAATAATATTCCCAAGTTTTTTGTTTTTAAGTCATCATAGATAGATAAAGTCACTATAACATGAACATACTTCTAATTTAAATGTGATTAAAATGGGTTTACCACATGTTGCAATATTAACAAGAATTTCAAATTTTGCGTTAATGCCAATTGTGAACATGTGTCCATAAAATGAAGAAAAAGACAACCACGTGGTGAGAGGAAATGAAACTTGTCTTCATTTGCATGCCTCCGACAATTGTTGTTCAATTCCATTTTTGTGAAACAGATAGAGTGAAAATACTAGTGGTCATTATTGATGATCCTTTATCACTCTGCACCCTGCACTTCTGTGTGCAACTGGAGTTCATGTGTAACAACCCTAGTTAAAAATCCATGTAAAATATATAAGACCACAATCATGGACACATATTCCAAGATGAATGGTGGGAAAAACATCCTAGTGGGTGTTTATTCAATTTATTATGGCTAAGGAAATTGGTAAAGGAACTGGCAAAGGCTTTGGAAAGGAAAGAGGCATTTATTTATGAAAATAATGGAAATTAGGAGAAAAGGAAGGTGAAAGGTCACAGGTTGCATGTGAGGAGGAAATTGAAGGAAAATAATGGAAAATGAATAAAATAGAGGACTCGTTGATAAAAAGGCTTATGAGGATCGGTTGATAAGATTTTGACCGGATTTTGGTGGAGCTCTCTTTTATTTTCTCTCTCTCTCATACTCTTGGACACAGAGTTTCTTGGAGCACTCTTGGAGGAGTGTGGCATATTTGGGATTTGGAGCAAGAAGGAAATGAAGAGTAGGAAAGTGCAAGAGGAAATCGGGATCAACAACGACAATGGGTTTTGGTTGCAGGTACCAAGTTGCATGTATGGTTTCCTCACTAGTTTTGGCATGCATGGCACATGCATGTGGTTTCTTGGTTACGATCTGTCATTGGTGTTATCACCTAGCTTGAACCTCAGGTTGAAGGAAGGCAATGCCAGGGAAACCACAAACCACACTTAGCCAAGTAGCTAGCCCTACTAGGCCAGGAGAGTGCTCTCTCCATAAGGATATTAGCCAAGATGACTGGATCAAGAAAATAATATTAGGCTAGGTATAGTAGCATAAGGTTTGATTTGATTTTGAAGGGTTTTATTGGATCAGGAGGAGCCAGACAACTATGGCAAGGAAATTAGTTTAAAATTGCAGGGTTTCGATGGGGCAAGGTAGACATAAGGCTCAACACCTTAGAGTTTGATGGATGAGGTGAAAAGACAGGTGAGGAGTTAGGAAGAGCATGTAAACCTTATGGATTCTTCCTAAACTAAAGAAAACACAGTCTGTGAAATGTCTACCCAAAACATAGCATAAATATATGGATTCTACCTCTCAGACTTGTATACATTCACATAAAGGCAATGAAATGATGAAATGGAGTCAACAATACATTATAACACATGAAAACATAAGAAAAACTGAACTGAACATCATACCACATGGATCCCAAAGAAATAGCTGCAACTTTTCATTAATCTCCTACTGAAACTGATACAAAATGACGTCTCTTCAAAGCATAAGCATCCAGCTAAGTCCAAACCATAAAATGACTGAGGAAAAGCATCATATAGACCCCAAAAAACTCATCCTCAGCTCAAGGGTCGAATCTGTTATATCAAAATCAAGCTCTGGAAGGCTGCAGACTAGGAAGACTTCAAGTAACTGTTTCAAACCAATGTTTTAGCTAAGGCTTAGCCTCCTTAGCCTGAGAGGGCTCTCTTAGAGGATTTAAGAATTTATGATTAGGATTAAGATGGCTAACTCTTTGTGAAACAAATAGGAATGAGGCTGGTGGAATGAAAATTACAAGCATCCATTGGGCTTATGGAGTCATATGTCATTTAGCATTAAGAGTAGAATTGGCTTTGCAATAAAAACAAGGCATTTAGATTTCAATATAAACAGAGTACACCATACAGAAAAGGACAATCTATGAGTACACGAAGGAAATTAGAACACTGCAAGTGATTTCTAAGTGATCAAATACTCATAATATTGTAAACCACATGAAAAGACAACAACAAGGACACATACATTGAAATCTCTATGATTCTTGAGCAGCAGAAGCCAGTACTCTATTACCAAAGAAACAGAGTTTTTTACATAAGCTTAATAAAAGAGCCTTTTACATAAACTTCCAACCTTGATTACATTTCCCTTTCTCCTATATATAAACCTGGCTGAGATTCCTCTTTTAACATTAGGTGAACTCGAAGTCTACTTCTAATGACATATGTTTAACTTTTAACTGCCTATTTAATGTAACAAACTTCAACTAGACTTTCTAGAGATCTAAATCAAGTAGGATTCTAACACCATGTTATGCTAATAATATCCTTGATTACAATGGTTCTCGTTCTTTGACATCTGGTCCCTTTTTAGTTTGGCTGTGATGGATGTTCAAGGCTCCATTTTGGTCTTCAATGTCACATCTTTTCCATTGCCCTGAAACATAGAAAACTACCCTTGTTTATCAGTCTTTGGTTTGCCTCAAAATATTTGAATCCAAAGAACCATGCCTTTTATCTTTGATTATCCAAAATATAACAGATGGCCACGTCTTTGATGTGTTGTCAACCTCTTTTATGTGTGAAGGCAAAAGCTCTTTCATGCTGTCTGACATATTTTGGACTGTAGTAAATATGTTCACTTTATGACAAAAAGTTTATAGTTTGGATTCAAATACATGTTTCCTCCACCTGTCTTGACCTTGTTGAAGGTTGATAGCTTCAGATGATCCCTGGTAGATATTCCCTTTTCAAAATTCCCGCTTGTATTTCAAAAATCGGTTGACTGAGATTGGATTATGAAGCTTCAGTAGTTTCGTAGCGTGCTACGAAACTGTTGAGCGTTAGTCATCATCTTCAGTAGTTTCGTAGCGCACTACGAAACTGTTGTGTTGTTCCAAATATCACAGTTTGAACCCAAAATTTTGCTATTTGATCTCTTTACCCTTTAAACATTCTTTCAACTGCTCCAAGACCTTTCAAAACTTAATGGGAATGTTTGATTCTTTAATAAAGATTATACCAAGCAAAACCATCAAAACTTTGAAATATAATCTTACTTGAAGTGAGATTTCTTTATGGAGATTCTTTTTGCTAGCTCAACTGTATCTTTAAGTCTTCAATTTGTTTCTTCATTACTTTAATTCCAGACCTGAGGTTTGTATTGAATTTTTTGATAAATTGAGCTTCCTTTATGGCAGGAGTAGTCCAGCTACGAAATTGAACACTAAAATCAACCACTTCAGGAATTTGAAATGTTTGGTCCTCCCACCGAGCTTGCATTTGGTTAAAGTAAGCTTCCTTAAGTGCAAATTTTCTGGTAGCCTTTTTTAGTCTAGCAATTTCGAAGTTGGCCAATCGCAATCTCTTTTTCAATTCTTCTACATTACCTTCTTCTTGAGTGGCAACTGTTTTTCCTTTATCCTTTCTTTCATGAGGTCGTGTCACCTCTCCTATTTCATCTGCTCTTAGCGGCACCTCCTGTACTTGTTTGAAGTTCCTCATTATCGGTCTCCTGGGCTAAAAACAAATTGATCATCTTGATCATCAAACTTGAGTTTCTTTGAGGCTTTGACCTTCTTAGCCTTCTATTTTCCCGACTGTATCAAATCAGCTTGAACTAGTGGGGACTCTTCAATGTCAATTGCTTGCAATAAATCATTTAAGTCTCCCTTTGAAACACGGTTTTCTTCAATAGCCACTGACTTACCTTTTTCTTTTACCACCTGGCTCCTAGGCCTTCTTCTTTGAATTCTTTCACCTGTGCTTGATTCATGTGCAGTTTCTTTATCCTAAGTTTTCTCTTTAAGGGACTACTGGGGTGTATCCCGGATGGTCAGTGGCCTGATGGATTCCCTTACTTGTTTCCTTGCCTTTAACTTTGAAAACCTTTTGGCTCTTGTTTTTGCTTGAGGAACGGTTGTTGTTGAAAGATCTTTTGTAGCTTATGACAAAAATTTTAGAGTTTGGATTCGAATACATGTTTCCTCCACCTGTCTTGACCTTGTTGAAGGTTGATAGCTTCAGATGATCCCTGGTAGATATTCCCTTTTCAAAATTCCCGTTTGTATTTCAAAAACCGGTTGACTAAGATTGGATTATGAAGCTTCAGTAGTTTCGTGGCACGCTACAAAACTGCTGAGCATTAATCATCATCTTCAGCAGTTTTGTAGCGCGCTACGAAACTGCTGTGTTTTTCCAAAAATCACAGTTTTAACCCAAAATTTTTCTATTTGATCTCTCTACTATTTAAACATTCTTTCAACTGCTCCAAGACCTTTCAAAACTTAATGGGAATGTTTGATTCTTTAATAAATATTATACCAAGCAAAACCATCAAAAATTTGAAACATAATCTTACTTGAAGTGAGATTTCTTTATGGAGATTCTTTTTGCTGGCTCAACTGTATCTTTAAGTCTTCAATTTGTTTCTTCATTACTTTAATTCCAGACCTGAGGTTTGTATTGACTTTTCTGATAAATTAAGCTTCCTTTATGGCAGGAGTAGTCCAGCTACGGAATTGAACACTAAAATCAACCACTTCAGGAATTTGAAATGTTTGGTCCTCCTACCGAGCTTGCATTTGGTTAAAGTAAGCTTCCTTAAGTGCAAATTTTCTGGCAGCCTTTTCCAGTCTAGCAATTTCGACGTTGGCCAATCCTAATCTCTTTTTCAAGTCTTCTACATTACCTTCTTCTTGAGTGGTAACTGTTTTGCCTTTATCCTTTCTTTCATGAGGTCGTGTCACCTCTCCTATTTCATCTTCTCTTGGCGGAACCTCCTGTACTTGTTTGAAGTTCCTCGTTATGGGCCTCCTGGGCTTAGAAACAAATTGATCATCTTGATCATCAAACTTGAGTTTCTTTGAGGCTTTGACCTTCGTAGCCTTCTCTTTTCCTGACTGTATCAAATCAGCTTGAACTAGTGGGGACTCTTCAATGTCAATTGCTTGAAATAAATCATTTAAGTCTCCCTTTGAAACGTGGTTTTCTTCAATAGCCACTGACTTACCTTTTTATTTTGCCACCTGGCTCCTAGTCCTTCTTCTTTGAACTCTTTCACCTGTGCTTGATTCATGTGCAATTTCTTTATCCTGAGTTTTCTCTTTAAGGGACTGCTGGGGTGTATCCTGGATGGTCAGTGGCCTGGTGGATTCCCTTACTTGTTTCCTTGCCTTTAACTTTGAAAACCTTTTGGCTTTTGTTTTTTCTTGAGGAACGGTTGTTGTTGAAAGATCTTTTACAGCTTGAGGGCTGAGACCAGTCTTGCTCTTGAAACTAGACATGAATATGAATGTGTCCCAGTCTCTGCCTACCCTCTGAAGTTCATGCAAAACAATCAACTTAATTAGGCCATGGTGGAACAATGAAGTCTCACAGGATTCTTTTCTTAGTTGCACCTTGTCACACATTTTACTTAAGCTGCGGAATATGTAAAAAGGTAGATCAATAGATGCCTTCCCTGTGAAATGCAATAGAAGTTTAAAATGGTACGAATACACTTTGTTATATCTCCCTTCATAGGTTAGATACTTCTGTATACATGTGAGCAAATGTGCGTATGATTCTTTGACATAACTTCTAGGAACAGACTTGCTCAAATCCGAGTTAATGAATTCATGCTTTAGAAATTCTTTACATGGGTTCATGTCAAATTTGAAATTCTTGAACCAATTTTCTTGCCGTCTTGGAATCTCCGTAACTGTGGATATCATGTCTGGTGAAACCTACAATTCCAACATACCAACCTTTGAGTTTAGTCCTGTAAAATTTAGAGCAAATTCCTTAGTAACTTGTGCATGACCTCCCTGTAGCTTCTTGCAAAAATTCCAACATCCAGCTTGTTTAAATGCCTGCTCAACTTCTCTGTTCTTCAAGGTTATGTCTAAACCTTTAGGCTCATTTCTCAAACATTTGCCTGATCTGTGGTCTTTCTTTTCTACCGATCCATCCATGAAGATTCAGTGAAATGGAGGCTGAAAATGCTAGCACTGCTCAAACTCCAAGCTTTGTCTTGTTTGAATGGCTGCCTCGCTTGATGACGATGTTTTCAAATTGAAATCTTGTAGATTTTTTTCTCATGCAAGGCCTACAATCATCATTAAAACTGTACATACCTGACTTTCCTTGGAACTTGTATTTCGTGTGTGCTAAAATACCTAGTGGTTGTAATAATGGAAATAAATGGTTAGACATGATATGTGGAGTGCATAAACTGACAATGAATAACGCAACCATAGATTAACTTGACAGATTTGACAGTTGGGAAATATTCGCTGCGGAATGTACGAATCTCTGATTTCGCAGCGCGGTCAGTGTAAATTTTGAATTATGCACTGCGAAATCACCTAAAACACATCGTGCTGCGAAAGCACCTAAAGGACCTTTGCGCTGTGAAACTGTTTAAAAGGATTTATGCGCTACGAAATCACCTAAAAGGCTTTGTGGAACATAGTAATTTTTAAATCGAACTGACACATGGCTATGAGATCGGTGATGAATGAGAATGACCAGTGATGAATGAGAATTCATACTTGACTCAAGACCCCCTAAGACTCTGACTCTAAGGAAAAACGAAATCAAACTTAGACTAGAACCGACCTTTATCATCAAGCTAGTATGAGAAATTTTGGCATTAGAATTCTTAAGTGATAACAGTGGCTCCACTTGGGATAGTGTGCTCCTATAGCACACTAAGAACTCGCAGGTCGAGTGCTTTGTATATTTTATGAAAAACATAGATTTGCTTGATGAGCATTACTTTCGAGCTTCTTGGGCCTTCACCTCGGGCTTGTGCTTTCTGTTCAGCGTGTCATTATTTTCAACAAAAGAAAAACTAATAAAACGGGTATATACAATGTTGTGAGAAACTGGTGGAATTTTGATCAACAATAATGCTTTAGGAACCTTCCATTGACAGGTCCTCCAGCATATGGTTTTCCATCAATCTCTTGCAGAATGTAAGCATTGTTTCCATGGAAAGCAGAAATTTGATATGGTCCTTTCCACAAATTTTCAAATGTACCATGCTTACCTTTTTCTTCAATTCTAGCTTCCCATTTCAAGACTCTATCATGGATCTAAAAGGTAACTTCTTTGATCTTTTTATCAAATGTTCTCTTGATTCTGTTTTGACTTTGTTGATGACTGTCAAACACCTCATTTCTTTTCTCCTGCAAGGCTATCAGTTGATTGATTCTTCTTTGTACAGCATTTGGTTCCTCCTCTAATCCTTGAATCAGCTTCATTATAGGCACTCCAAGAGATGATGGAAATATGGCTTCAACACCGTATACTAACTCATATGGCGATGTTCCAATGGATCTCTTTGTACAAATCCAGTCAGCCCACAAAGCATACTTCAATTTCAAATGCCGAGCTTTCTTATTTTCCTATAGTAGCTTCTTGATGATTCTTACAAGGCTCTTGTTTGATGATTCAGCAAGGTCATTTCCTTGTGGATAATAAGCAGTAGAATGTACAAGAGAAATTTGATACTGATGGCAAAAATTAATCATCTTCTTGGACTTAAAAGCTTGAGCATTGTCAGTTATAATCTTCATTGGACAACCAAATCTTGATAATATATTATTTTCTAAGAAAGAGATAATCACTGAATCATTTGCTTGCCTTGTTGGTACCACTTCTAGCCATTTAGTAAAGTAATCAGTGGCTGTGAGAATCTAGCGATGCTGACCTGATGAAGGAGGATGGATTTCCCCTATAAAATCTAATCCCCATTGCTGGAAAGGCGCTTCAACATATATGGGAACCAAAGGCAGTGGCATAAGCTTCCTCTTTCCTTCAAATACTTGACATTCATGATATGTAGCTATCTTTTTATAGATATCTCTGAACATAGTTGGCTAAAAATATCCAGCCCTCAAGATCTTGTTTGCAGTAGCTTTCCAATAGTGATGTCCTCCACAATCTCCCTTATGGAATTCATCAATAACTTTATCAGCTTCTTCTTCAATGAGGTAATTTAATAATATCCCTCCTGCATCTTTCCAATACAAATTTTGGTCATACACAAAATGTCTTAAAGATTTTAGCTTGACAAATCGAGCTTTGGATTTTGAAAGATTAGTAGGGGCTTTATTGTGCTGCAAAACAAATGCTACATCCTTGTACTATTCTGACAGCAATAATTTTTCATTTACTTGGACCAATTCCTGTTCATTTTCAGAAATTTTTGAGATCTCTGTACTCAAGTTAATATCAAAATAGTCCAAATTTGACTGTGTCAGCAGCTTGGCTAAGCCTTGACCCTTTACCAACTTTGTGGGTTTAATCTCAATGTCATACTCTAACAATTTTGCTATCCACTTGCCCCTTTTTCCATCTGGATCAGCCTGTGTAATAATATCCTTTATAACAACATTTGGAACGTAGGCAACAATGTGAGAATGCAAAACATAAATTCTAAAATCCTTTATTGCTTTCACCAAGGCATAGGGTTGCTTCTCTAGGATGTTATATTTCAGTTCAGCATTTGCTAATGTCTTGCTAAAGAAAGAAATAGGTTGTTCAGTACCTTGACTTCCCTTTTGCAGCAGAACTCCAACAATTATGTCTTCAGAAGCAAATGTAAAAATAAGGAATTCTTGGTAAAATATGGGCTGATAAGTGCTGGTGCTTGTGTGAGTGCCTTCTTGATCTCCTTAAATGATTTCTTTGCTTCAGCTGTCCACTTGAAATCCATTGCCTTTTTTAACATCTTTTTTATACTCTTGACAACTTCAACAAAGTTAGGAATGAATCTTCCAACAAAGTTAACTTTTCCAAGGAAGGATTGAATCTCTTTCCTACTTCTTGGCAAATCTAGCTTTTGAATTGCACTAACTCTATTAGGATCAATCCTAATTCCTTCTTCAGAAATAATATGACCAAGAAGTTTGCCAGAGGTTAAAGCAAAAATACTTTTGGTTGGATTAAGAGAAATACCAAACCTTCTACACTTCAGTAGAACTTTTTCAAGGTGCTTCAAATGATCTTCTTCTCTCTTTGAAAAAATTGTGATGTCATCAAGATAAACTATTACTGATTTGTCCTTTTCTTCAGCAAAAGCAATATCCATTGCTCTCTGGAAGGTGGCTCCTACATTCATGAGACCAAAGGGCATGTTGGCGTACATGAATGTTCCCCATGGCATTGTGAAGGCTATTTTCTCTTGATCATCTGGATGAACAAGAATCTAGATGTGCCCTGAGAAACCATCAAGCATAGACATCCTTTGTGAACCAAAAATGTTCTACAGAATCAAATCCATCTTGGGAAGAGGATAATTATCTTTCAATGAAGCTTTATTCAGATTTCTGAAGTCTATACAAATCCTGATCTCTCCATTCTTTTTCCTGACTAGGACTAAATTAGCAAGCCAATTTGAGAATCTGATTGGAACAATAATCTTAGCATCAAAGAGTTTTTTCACTTCCTTTTTAATCAATGGCATAAGAAGAGGATTAATTCTTCTTAACTTATGTTTGAAAGGCTTTTCATTCTCCTTAATAGGAATGGTATGCTGTATAATTGATGAATCATATTGTTTCAAGTTAGCATAACTCCATGCAAAGACATCAATGAACCTTTTCATCATCTCAACATATTTAGTCTTCATATCAGCTGAAAGAAATTTTGAAATCTCGACCATCTTAGGCACCAGTGAATCTCCTAAATTGCAGCTTTCCACTTCTTCTTCATCAGCTTGTAATTTTGGTGCTTTGAATACATCGTTTTGATCGAACAATTTCTCAAGGGGAATGAGACCTTTTGGAATCAAGTTATTTTTTAATTGTAAGACTTCAGGCTTTTCCTTTGATTCCACAAACATATTTTGCTGATCCATTTGAGTGCTTTGAAATTCTTCCTTTAACTCAATGAAATTCCTCACTTGCTGATCATCCTTGAAGACCTGCCAATTAATGATGTTATCTAGTATCACTGGTCTCTGACGAACTTCCGCCTCATATTTTTCAGAAGAGTGTGTAGGAATAATAAAAAGGCTAGATGAAACAGCAAGAGAGTCTGCAATGGAGTTTTGGTTTCTTGTTTTGATACTGAAAGTATGAGCCTGAAAATTTTCCAACATATCCAACACTAAGTTTCTATATGCCCTCATCCTTACATCCTTGGTTTGGTAAGAAATTTCCACTTGTTTTATTACCAATTCAGAATCTCCACAAACCACAATATTTCTAGCTTTAAATTTTAACAAAGCTTCTAATCCCAAAATCAGAGATTCATACTCGGCCATATTGTTAGTGCAATCGAAATTCAATTTGTAGGAGAAAAACTTACTTTCTTTATCAGGACTTATGATCCAAATTCCAGCTCCTGCCCCCTCTCTTCCTGCTGATCCATCAAAATATAATGACCACCATCCTGCTATGTCATTTTCATTTTTTTGCTGGTCTCCTTGGCACTGATTTTTTGAAATCTTATATTCTGATTCCTCTTTAGCTGACTCATTGAAAAGGATGGCTGATCTGAGACCAGTGTCACATGAATAAATGGGAAAGTTTTGAGGTTTATCCTTCCTGCTTACCATATAAGCCATTCTGGTCTCCCGATACAATCTTCTTTGCTCACCAAAAACAGGGATAGTAGCATAGGTATGGTCCATCTGCATTGTGCCCTTGATTTTTGCTGCCCACGATCTTAAAAGAAGCATCCCAAACTTGGTTGGAATATCAGACACAACAATGTCCATGACAATTGTTTTTGTTGGAATTTGTGTGAGACCCACAACAACATCTTTAATCAAACCAATGCATTGAACTCTTTTTGAATCAAAGGAAAATAAATCCTTATATGGTCTAGTTACCTCTAATCCCAGTCTTTCCATGATCACCTTGGGCATAAGATTATGAGATGCCCCTGAATCTAACATTGCATTATGTAAAGTCATGTCGTGAATACTAATGCTTATGTAGAAAGGAGGGAACTCTTCATTCTGTTCATCTTCTGTTGGGTCCCTATAATATTAGTGATTACCCCATTACTATTGTAGTTGTACCCCTTATTAATATTGTTGTGCCCCTATTGTGTCCATATTGTTACTATTGTGCCCCATAGAAGCCCACTATTGTTATTATTGTGCCCTTACATTATTATTGT
>APFE030460359.1:30359-45543 GCA_000404065.3 Pinus taeda
TTCATTTATGTAATGTAAAGGAGGTTGCCCCCTCGAAGAGGCTGAATTCTAAGGCGTTGATCTATCTTTCCTATCTTTTCTTGAGCTGGTTTCATAACATCTTCAAGTCTTGGACCCAAGCAAATAATAGGATTATTTTCTTGTACATTTAAGATATCACCTACTCCAGGTTGTGAATTAAGCATTTCAACAATCTTATTTCTGTATTTGTCTACCTTGAGGATTTCACTAAAGGGAACTGATATCTTGATTTTTGCAATCTCATTCTCAAGGTTAAAAACAGAAACAGTCTTTTCAATTTCTTTAGTAGGTGATGGAGCTTGAATATCCTTTTTTCCAGGTGGAGAATCATTCTTACCTTCAGCAACCTTTGAACTGTACTTCTTATCTTCAACTACCTTTGAAGTATCCTTCTTGGGCTGTGCTTTGCTTGCTATAATAGGCACGTTTCTATTCCTGAGATTGTATTGCTTTTGCATCTCAAAAATAGCATGCTGATAGCCCTTTAAATAGTCTGAAGGCTCTTCTCCAGTTTTGGTCATAATTGACTCATCATGTTCTTCCTTAGTAAAGAAAATCCCTGACACTTCTTCATCAAGACAATGGATGGACTCCTCAGGAATTTCAGGTTCATCTTCTTCATCCACCAAATTTTGTTGGAATGGAGATCTTACTGGAGGATCTGGCTGTTGATTTCTATTCTCTCTTGGCCTTTGTTGGTTTTGAGGTCTTCTGAACTGAGGATTTCTAAATTGAGGTTCCTGCTGTGCTGGGGGAGTAGAGGTATTCCCAAGAGCCAACTGATCCATCAGTTTTTCCATGGTCTTCATCATCGTTTCAAACTTATCTTCTGGAGCTGATGTAGAAGGTTTCTCTTCTTCTTTTAGTTTGGCTTTTGCCATCTTCTATTTCTTAGCAGCAATCATGTTTACTTCCACTTTAATTGCATCATTTTGCATATCAGCAAGAGTAGCATAATCTCTTTCTCTGAGTAACAAGGAGAAATCAGAATAAAATGCTTCAGCATATCTCAGTTGTGCCAAGGCCCCACAAGGTTTCAAATGAGCTGGGATGGAATTGTATATTTTATTAAACCTCTTGGAGAAGTTTTGGACAGTTTCATCAGGAGCTCTTCTAAGATTTTTTTATTCAGTAAGAGCTTGGACAAGGTTAGTTCTATTTCCCCATTTCCTTATGAAACTATCTTCAAACTCTGCCCAAGCTTGAATGCTTCCAGCTCTAAGAGCTTTAAACCATTTTCTAACCTCTCCAATGAAAGTTTGAGCAAACAATCTTAGCTTTACATCCTCATCATCAACTTCCTCTGTGTCAGCAAAATCATTGAATCTGTCTACATGTTCTTCTGTTGTAATGTCTTCATCTCCACCCCAAGTTGGAATTCTAGTAGCATATTTGCTGGGAAGGTCATGTAAAACAACAGGGAGGGCTAGTGGAGCATACCTAGTAGGTACGACCATAATGAATGGAGGAGAAGTGATGGTAGGTGCTGTATGAACAGTGGAACCAGAACTGATATGAGATGAGTTTCCTAGTGTCTGAGAACCACTAGGACTAGCAGAGGTAGAGGATAAAGTGCTGATATGAAAAGGACTATTTGGACTTTGCAAACCACTAACAAAGGTACTCCAATTTGGAAGGGGTAGACCAGTTTTAGAATTGAGTAAGACTTCAAAAGAATCAAGCTCTTTTAGTTTGTTTAAATCTTCCTCTTGTAACAATAATTCTGAAGTAACAACCTCCCAAAATTCCTCATTATCTTTTTGTGACACTAAGGATGAAGTATCAATACCTCTTTTTTGTAAATCTAAAATAATTCCAATAATTTCCTCTTCGTTCTCAGGCCTCAAAAACACCTCATGAATTTTATCATCAACAATTTTATCCTCAGGACTTCTTGAAAATTCAGAGAGAAAATATTTTGAAAAAGATGGAGTACCTGGTGTTTCAATAAATCTTTGTCTGCTCCTTGAAATGGTGTTTGGATTGTCCATAGGAATAGGTGGATCTGGGTCAGGATTGCTCCGTGTATATCTCCCTCTCAAAGCCACCTTTTAAACTTTGAAATTATATGGAGTCACCAAGGTAGAATGTAGCCTCGAAAAATCTTTTGAACTCCTGCTACCTTCAGAAGTTCAGCTTCTTGTTTTCGGGAATGAATACTCTTCAGACTCCCGGCAAACGCACCAAAATGTTATCTCAAAATCAAGCTCTTGAAGGCTACAGACCAGGAAGACTTCAAGTAACTGTTTCAAACCAATCTTTTAGCTAAGGCTTAGCCTCCTTACCCTGAGAGGGCTCTCTCAGAGGATTTAAGAATTTATGATTAGGATTAAGATGGCTAACTCTTTGTGAAACAAATAGGAATGAGGCTGGTGGAATGAAAATTAACAAGCATCCATTGGGCTTATGGAGTCATATGTCATTTAGCATTAACAGTAGAATTGGCTTTGCAATAAAAACAAGACATTTAGATTTCAATATAAACAGAGTACACCAAACAGAAAAGGACAGTTTATGAGTACATGAAGGAAATTAGAACGCTGCAAGTGTTTTCTAAGTGATCAAATACTCATAATATTGTAAACCACATGAAAAGACAACAATAAGGACACATACATTGAAATCTCTATGATTCTTGAGCACCAGAAGCCAGTACTGTATTACCAAAGAAACATAGTTTTTTACATAAGCTTAATAACAAAGATTTTTACATAAACCTCCAACCTTCATTACATTTCCCTTTCTCCTATATATAGACCTGGCTGAGATTCCTCTTTAAACATTAGGGGAACTCGAAATCTACTTCTAATGACATCTGTTTAACTTTTAACTGCCTATTTAATGTAACAAACTTCAACTAGACTTTCTAGAGATCTAAATCAAGTAGGATTCTAGCACCATGTTATGCTAATAATAGCCTTGATTACAATGGTTCTCATTCTTTGACATCTGGTCCCTTTTTAGTTTGGCTGTGATGGATGTTCAAGGCTCCATGTTGGTCTTCAATGTCACATCTTTTCCATTGTCCTGAAACATAGAAAACTACCCTTGTTTATCGGTCTTTGTTTTGCCTCAAAATATTTGAATCCAAAGAACCATGCCTTTTATCTTTGATTATCCAAAATATAACAGATGGCCACGTCTTTGATGTGTTGTCAACCTCTTTTATGTGTGAAGGCAAAAGATCTTTCATGTTGTCTGACATATTTTGGACTGTAGTAAATATGTTCACTTTATGACAAAAAGTTTATAGTTTGGATTCGAATACATGTTTCCTCCACCTGTCTTGACCTTGTTGAAGGTTGATAGCTTCAGATGATCCCTGGTAGATATTCCATTTTCAAAATTCCCGCTTGTATTTCAAAAACTGGTTGACTGAGATTGGATTATGAAGCTTCAGTAGTTTCGTAGCACGCTACAAAACTGTTGAGCGTTAGTCATCATCTTCAGTAGTTTCGTAGTGCGCTACGAAACTGTTGTGTTGTTCCAAAAATCATAGTTTCAACCCAAAATTTTGCTATTTGATCTCTTTACTCTTTAAACATTCTTTCAACTGCTCCAAGACCTTTCAAAACTTAATGGGAATGTTTGATTCTTTAATAAAGATTATACCAAGCAAAACCATCAAAACTTTGAAATATAATCTTACTTGAAGTGAGATTTCTTTATGGAGATTCTTTTTGCTAGCTCAACTGTATCTTTAAGTCTTCAATTTGTTTCTTCATTACTTTAATTCCAGACCTGAGGTTTGTATTGACTTTTTTGATAAATTGAGCTTCCTTTATGGCAGGAGTAGTCCAGCTACGAAATTGAACACTAAAATCAACCACTTCAGGAATTTGAAATGTTTGGTCCTCCCACCGAGCTTGCATTTGGTTAAAGTAAGCTTCCTTAAGTGCAAATTTTCTGGCAGCCTTTTTTAGTCTAGCAATTTCGAAGTTGGCCAATCCCAATCTCTTTTTCAAGTCTTCTACATTACCTTCTTCTTGAGTGGCAACTGTTTTTCCTTTATCCTTTCTTTCATGAGGTCGTGTCACCTCTCCTATTTCATCTGCTCTTGGCAGCACCTCCTGTACTTGTTTGAAGTTCCTCGTTATCGGTCTCCTGGGCTTAGAAACAAATTGATCATATTGATCATAAAACTTGAGTTTCTTTGAGGCTTTGACCTTCTTAGCCTTCTATTTTCCTGACTATATCAAATCAGCTTGAACTAGTGGGGACTCTTCAATGTCAATTGCTTGCAATAAATCATTTAAGTCTCCCTTTGAAACAGGGTTTTCTTCAATAGCCACTGACTTACCTTTTTCTTTTGCCACCTGGCTCCTAGGCCTTCTTCTTTGAACTCTTTCACCTGTGCTTGATTCATGTGCAGTTTCTTTATCCTAGGTTTTCTCTTTAAGGGACTACTAGGGTGTATCCCGGATGGTCAGTGGCCTGATGGATTCCCTTACTTGTTTCCTTGCCTTTAACTTTGAAAACCTTTTGGCTCTTGTTTCTGCTTGAGGACCGGTTGTTGTTGAAAGATCTTTTGCATCTTGAGGGCTGAGATCGGTCTTGCTCTTGAAACCAGACATGAATATGAATGTGTCCCAGTCTCTGCCTACCCTTTGAAGTTCATGCAGAACAATCAACTTAATTAGGCCATGGTGGAACAATGAAGTCTCACAGGCTTCTTTTCTTTGTTGCACCTTGTCACACATTTTACTTAAGCTGCAGAATAAGTAAAAAGGTAGATCAATAGATGCCTTCCCTGTGAAATGCAATAGAAGTTTAAAATGGTACAAATACACTTTGTTATATCTCCCTTCATAGGTCAGATACTTCTGTATACAGGTGAGCAAATGTGTGTATGATTCTTTGACATAACTTCTAGGAACAGACTTGCTCAAATTCGAGTTAATGAATTCCTGCTTTGGAAATTGTTTGCATGGGTTCATGTCAAATTTGAAATTCTTGAACCAATTTTCTTGCCCTCTTAGAATCTCCGTAACTGTGGATATCATGTCTGGTGAAACCTGCAATTCTAGGATACCAACCTTTGAGTTTAGTCCTGTAAAATTCAGGGGAAATTCCTTAGTAACTTTTGCATGACCTCCCTGTAGCTTCTTGCAAAAATTCCAACATCCAGCTTGTTTAAATGCCTACTGAACTTCTCTGTTCTTCAAGGTTATGTCTAAAACTTCAGGCTCATTTCTCAAACATTTGCTTGATCTGTGGTCTTTCTTTTCTGCCGATCCCTCCATGAAGATTCAGTGAAATGGAGGCTGAAAATGCTAGCGCTGCTCAAACTCCAAACTCTGTCTTGCTTGAATGGTTGCCTCGCTTGATATCTGCCTCGCTTGATGACAATGTTTTCAAATTGAAATCTTGTAGATTATTTTCTCATGCAAGGCCTACAATCATCATTAAAACTATACATACCTGACTTTCCTTGGAACTTGTATTCTGTGTGTGCTAACGTACCTAGTGGTTGTAATAATGGAAATAAATGGTTAGACATGATATGTGGAGCGCATAAACTGACAATGAATGACACAACCATAGATTAACTTGACAGATTTAACAGTTGGGAAAGATTCACTGCAGAATGCACGAATCTTTGATTTTGCAGTGTGGCCAGTGTAAATTTTTAATTATGTGCTGCGAAATCACCTAAAACGCATCGCGCTGTGAAAACACCTAAAGGACCTTTGCGCTGCGAACTATTTAAAAGGATTTATGCACTACGAAATCACCTAAAAGGCTTTGTGGCACATAGTAATTTTTAAATCAAATTGACACATGGCTATGAGATCGGTGATGAATGAGAATGGCCAGTGAGGAATGAGAATGCATACTTGACTCAAGACCCCCTAAGGCTCTGACTCTTTGGAAAAACAAAATGAAACTTAGACTAGCACCGACCTTTATCATAAAGCTAGTATGAGAAATTTTTACATTAGAATTCTTAAGTGATAACAAAATCCATGAGAAGAGGAGCTTTTTCTAACAAGATCTGAATTGCAAATAAGAAGATAGGGTGGTCAAAGTGACTCATCCCTAACCCAAACAAACTGATACATTACACCTCATGAACTTGTTTTACATGATGAATATACCCTAGTAAGCTATAGAAGCATCATAATTACATTCAACTGATCAATTACAAGGAAAAAATCATGATTTGCCAAGGTGAAAATGAAAACTGGGACAAAACAGTGAAAAACTGGACAATTTGTCAAATGTACAGCATCAGTGCTAGGCGCGCAGTGCTCATGCCAGGGCTTCTCGATGTCCAAATTAGGCCCACAATAGCTTTTTGGAAAGCTTTTCTTGTCTACTTTCTAGAAGAACTTGAATTTATGAATTTGGATGTCATTGTCCCAGTAAAAATCAATTGTCCCAACATTGCTCAGCACGCAGCACTCAAGCCAAAAAGAGGGCAGAAAGGTCATTTTTGGAGGGGTTTTGGCCTTTTTGACCAACCATTTCTCCTCCAAATCCTTAGCAAAAGCACAGGGTGTATGTACTCATCACTAGAAACCCAAAATTCTAACCTTTTCCTGATTGGATGCCCCAAAAAAGAGCGTAGTGCCCATGGCGCTGCGCGTTTGACCTCCATGGCTGTGCTAAAAAATGTCTAAAAATATCAGTAAGTAAATTCATGCCCCAAAATGGTCAAAGTAACCAAAAATATGTTTTTGTAGCTGATCAAATATTAGAGGAATGTAGGGATGCCTCAGCAAGCATGTCAAGTCTCCTCCTCTCCTCTTGCTTGGTCAACTTGTTAATTTTCTCCTGAGCTCTTTTGAGCTTGCTCCTTGCCACTTGGTTTCTCCTTGCATAATACTTGGCCATCTTCCTTTGCAACTCAACATCTCTATTTTCTTTGTCCAAGAGGGTCTCCAAGTGTGTTTTCACTTTCTCAAGCCAAGAAACTCTGTTTTTAGCTATGTCCTTGACCAATTGTTCATTTAAAGTAAGCTACTCCTCCAATTATGCCTCCTTTTGTCTTTTGAGCTCTAAGGCCTTTTTTAATCCTCTTTTTCTTGGCATTTTTCTTTGTCCCTGTTCATCATCTGGCTCTCCATAGTCTCCATAAGTCTCATCAATTTGAAATTTGGCTTTCTCAGCTTCCCTCTTTGCCTTGATGTAATTGATTTGCATTAACTCCTGCTTAACGTCTAGATGCTTGTTCTCTTGCTCATAGAAGGAGATAACATATTGGGCTCTTTGTAAATTAACCTCAAGCTCCTTGATTTTGGCATCCTTTGTTCTCAAGGTAGCCTGAGAAGATTTATTTTCCTCCTCATCACTAGTGTCGACAAGGAGAAAATCCTTTTCCATGTCATTTTCTTCATGCTGTTGTTTGACCTCTGCTTACTTTACCATTTTCTCCTTATCTTTAACCTATAATTCTGATGATGAAGGCAAGGCCCCTCCCACTTGCCACGGGGAAATCACCTGCCTCTTTCCCCTTTGATAGGTGAAAGAAAATGGCTGCAAACTGTTCCTCTGTGTTATAGTACTATGACCATGCTCAGTGTGTACATCATGCCCCTCGTTGTCATCATGCTCATCATGTCACCCATCACTATCATAATCTCTAGTGGGTGAATGAATGGCTACATGGTGATGTATATGGTGTGGAGGTGTCTAATGAAGAATGACCTATTGAAGATGAGTGATAAGTATTTTATGGTGGATGAGAATAAGTAGATGGATGAGTGGAGGATGATGGAGGAATGCGGTGAGCTAGTTGAGTAGGTGGTTCATTAAATATCTCATTAGTTATGAAGGATTCCCAAGTAATGCCTAGTTTATCTAAGTGATGGAGGACTATCATTTTGATAAGAGAATGATGGAAAATGCTATGCATTTTATGAGATGGGTCCCTTTTCTGAGCAATATATGTCATCTTATCAATACTTCTAAAAAGGTAATATGGAAAACTGAGCATCCTTACCCTGGTAAAGTGCATGAGAAGCCTAATGTGGTATGAGTATAGTTAGGAAAAACTACCCTCACATGTGAAATACCTCATGATGATCTTCATCAATGGCACACATTTGTCCAAAAGATAAGAGAAAGGGACAATTCTCTTCTTATCATTTTTGAACCTTGTTTCAAGATATGGCTCATAAAAATTGTGATGCAACTCTTTCTGCTTGAACCATTTCTCTCCTGCATTTGAAATTCCAGTGGCCTATGATATGATGGCTAAAGATATAGTGAATGTGACCATGACTAAAGTGACTTGGTTTTTTTGCAAATTGAGAATGAACTGCTTGGTTAACTGCTGATGAAAATTCACCATCTCAACCTTTTGGCAAAACCCTAAACAACCCATGTGCCTGAAACATGATACTGCAAGTGGTGATGCCATAGGTTCTGTTGTATTAGTGGGTTCAAATCTAATAATTCTCCCTCCTTTCTTTGTTTTCCTACTGGGTTGTCCTTCACCTTCTTTTCAACTACTGTATTCTGCCATGCTTTGTAGGTGAAAACTTTAGGAACTAAAATATATGTCAAGATGAGTGAAACAATGAGGAGGTGAAGTGAAATATAGTGAGGGTGATTGGAAGGTGACAAAGAATGAGAAGTACTACAACTTTATCAATGAAGTGATTTTCGAATCATGCAAGGGAGTTTTGCTAGGGTTTCAACTTTTAGATTGTTAATTTGCGTTATTTGATGGAGAAAAAGAAATTCTGAGCTACTTACTTATTGAATGCAAGTAGTTTGATGCCTTTGTGGCTTGGAGCAGGTGAAGGAAATGATGTTCTAGCACCCCTAGGGTTTGCTAGGATCCCCTAGCTTTGATTGAGTTGATTTCTTCAATGGCTCACTTCTTGCAACAAGGAGACATGCTTGGGCAACATTGGGAACAATTATTACATATAATGACTTAAATTACATCAAAAAAAATATACGCAAACTAAAATACTATGTTTTCATCTCAAAAACATGTTTTTGAGATGAAAATTACATTAGTGAAAATGAGGACTTTATACAATAACCATAAATTCACTATTTTCTTATTGGTCTTCCTCATATTTTTGCTACCCTTTATTTACATGTGATACTATGCTTTTGACTTTGTAGTGAACCCTAAGACAAACATAATGGAAAGACCTTCGAAATGAACCCTAAAACCTAATTGAAAGGCAACTGTCTTGACACCTAAAGTAACATATTTGAAACCTCAACTAAATACAACATGGAGATAGGTCAGCAAATGTACCTCATGAGGAAAGATTTGGTTTTAAGAGAAGAAGACAACCATCAGTGGACCATTTTGACATGATCTAAGGGAATTGTTGGGCATGGAATCTCCCCACAACATGTTTTGGGGCTCAAAGCCCAAGTTTTGGGTATTATTGTTGTCAAAACTCCACGAATTGTGGGTGTGGAGCACAAAATATGTGCTAGAGTCATAGGGTTGTTCTCCCTAAGTTTTGAATGTAATGTTGGGATTGTATAAATAGAGCAAATCTCTAAGTGAAAAAGGTAATGAAGATAGAAGGAAAAACCGAATGGAGTCTAGAAGATAGTGAGGATAGAGAAAAGGTCTAAGTGTCTTGGGTCATAGTAGTAGGAAGAGGCTCTATTGCTGAGTGCGCAGAGGCCTAATAGAGTCCACAACTGAGTGCGCGGACCCCTGTAGATAAGTGCTCAGGGTAGAATAGAGTCTGTAACCGAAGAGAAAGAATAATAAAGAGAAGTTTGATTCCAAATCTTGTGTATCTATTCATGTGTTATTTCTTGTTTAATTATATTGTTTTCTTTATTGCGCACCCTTATATGAATGCTATACACTGGTAAATATAACTAGACACATACTGATAAGCTAAGTGATCGACTAATATCGGGTTAATAGTAAGAGATTGGGTCATAACTTTGTTCGGCCCCTGAGTAAGGCTGCACAAAGGCAATGTTTCAAGTTGTGAGGTACAGGAAAGTGCACGTAGCGATGTGCACACAGGGTTGAGCCAAAAACCACCGAAAATCATCAGACATCTCCATGTTGCTGAAACCTGGTTCTAGCGCCCTCCCATATTACTTCGGGTGAGACCTCAGTCCAGGCTCCACGAACTGTTGCCGAGAGGGATAGTAGTACCAGGATTTGTTTGGCTAAATCACCTCTGAACCTAGGTCAGTCCCCTACAAGTGAACAAATGGTTCCGTTGCCGGGACCGAGATCTGCATAAGGGATGTATGATGTCGTGTTGCTGGAATCCGATGAAGAAGGAAATTGAAGGGTGGTTAGATAGAAAGATTCACGAGTTCGCGATGTAGGAAAACATGAATCCACGAGTATCAAAGGAACAGTGGTTGGAGCACTACTTATATACGAAAATCCATGAAATTTTATTTGCATCCTTCCCCTCTAAATTGTATGAGTGGATCACGGAGCTAGCAGACAATCAGGGAAGGTGTAGGCTCAACAAATCGATTGTGTGGACTCTGGAATTAGTGCGTAGATTAGAAGCATCAGAAGATAAGATCGCGCAGATTGTGGATCATTGGCTCGATTGAATTCTAGGGGGATTTATCACTGAGTTCATGGTAGATACAACTTTCAGCTACAGTGAGGTGTAATGATGCTTCCTCAAAGGACCACAAGGTAAGTATATTAAATCTCTAAATACTTGGATTAAGATGCTATTGTGTGAAAAGTGGGTTATGTGAATAAATTAATGTTTGGGACTACGCAAAGTGGGAAGATCTACAGAAATGGACGTAGTGAAGAGTTAGAAACTAGTCCCTTAATTTCACTCTCACAGGAAAGTGAGGAAGAACTCACGAAAGTTTCTCCGAGAAGCGCGATCAGTCTAATAAGGTAGTGAATTATGCGCTTGCCACCTCCACCTACACTGCCACCCATTTCACCGTCGTCACCTCCATATCCACCCACACCACCTCTGCCACCACCACAATTCAATATGGTGAGCACAATAAAATTGCCAGTATTGAGAGTATGGAATGAAGATCTATACCAATTCTGGTTCATGGTAAGAGAAGTGTGGGAAGCATAAGGAGTCATGGATGACAACATAAAAAAGGCTACATTGGTGAAGGCATTACAGGGTCGCACATTAACATAGTACATTAAGCATTCTAATGACCATCCAAACATAGGAATCACAGAAATCCAGGCTGCACTGAACAGGGAATTTAGCAGGCCAAAGTCTGAGACATAATCAATTATCAGGTTTAAGGAGATTACGATGCTCCCGAGTGAGACCCTCTGGGATTTGGACGAAAGACTGAAGAGTATGATTCGTGAAGCCAACATGACTTTAACGGATGGACAACATCGTGCATGGTTTGTAGCGTCATTAACACCGCATTTAAGGATGACGTTGTCACAACAAAAGCTTTCCACCTAGGTCGAAGCCTTGGAGATGTCAATGAGATTGCATGAGGCCCCTATACAAGATCCTGGTCTGGGAGTCCAACAAATCCATGTGCAACTGTAGAATTTGTGTCTGGAAATGCAGAGTTTGAAATAGGATAGGACACCTCGGCTAGAGGCATGTGAGGAAGTATGGTGCATAAAATACAAGCGCTAGGGGCATAATAAGGACCACTGTCTAGTATTCGTGAATTACTTGGCGGGAGGAGGGCCAATTCCATTAAGACCTGAGGCACAAGTAGGACCAAGTGTGGTGCCTACATTATGGTGCACAATTTGTCAGATAGGGGGAAACACACTACGGATAATTGTCATCTATTGCAGAAGTGTACGCAGACATCCCAACAATTGTTTTATAATTTATGTAGGTCAGTAGGCCATTATGAACGCACCTACAGAAGCTACGAACTAATGATGGATCACACTCCTGCCTACAGGGTATAGATCGAGATGCAAGCCCTCAACATAAATGAAGGAATGGCGCATGCTGGATTTTAGGGGAGTGGACGAGGACAAGGTGGAATAGGACTAGGAAGGGGTAACAGACAACTAATTTGCTACAATTGCGGAGGGCCCGAACATTATGCCCACGATTGTATGAATCCAACAAGAACATCATGTTTGTATTCTACTCAGTTTGATCATGAAGCAAAAGACTACCCTACCTTGATAATGATGTTGCGTGAAAAAGGGGTACTCTAGCCTCCCTTGACTCAGAATTTGCAAATGATGAGGTCTGAGCTGCGCAAAGAAGACCCGAATGTAAACATAGTGCTTAGAAGTGGCATCACAACCAGAGATGATAAAGCTAAGTAGCCAGAAGAAAGTACGTGTGTTGGAAATAATACTAAGAGGGGGGGTGAATCAGTATTATCAATATAATTATTCCTTTTTCAAAAACACCTGATATACGCTACTTCAGTTTAATGAACCTGCGTATCTACGCGATTATGCAGAAGGAAACCTGTGTATACAAAACAAGCTTTTACTTTACTTAATCTTTCTGATGATGATTGTTAATCTGTGATGCAGAATCAATTAACAGTAACCAGAGACAATAAAACAAAGCATAAAGACAGTCACACACAAGAACACAAGATATAAGGTGGAAACCCAATGTGGATGAAAACCACTTGCTGCAATTCGTCTCTATCTTCTTTTCAATTAGAAAACTTCTTTTACAATATACTGGTGCAGACTTTTTACCAGTATGCAGGCTACAACCTGCAGAGAGATACCACTCTCTTTCGTTCTCCAGCTTCTCTTGGAAGGGAGCTACAACCCCCTTTAGCTCTTGCACTAGCCAAGATACTAGTGCGTAGGTGCTGGCCTACAGAAGGCTACAACCTTCTCTGTCTTCCAGGGACCACGTTTCATCAATTTTCAAACTGGATCCATGAACATCAACCAATCATCAAGAATCAAACAGTCTCCTTTTCACAAATTAGATTTGAATCATGTAGATATTCTCCTTACAGCTGTACCCAAAACACAGTACTAGAAACCATACACCAGAAGGCAGAACCCAGAACACAGCAGTAAGAGTCAGAAGCAGTTAGATCACAACTTAGATTATATACACTATTTCAACAGCCTAAAACTAGCGTGCATATGCTTCTATGTATGGAGCAACTTGCGTATATGCTCCTTTACTTCTTTGAAACTGCGTGTATACGCGTCTTCTCCTTACTGAACCTGCGTACAGATCTTACGAAGTATAATTCACTCTTCCAACTATTCAATCATTGATTAACCCAAATTACCAGATAGATCAAGCAAGCGTCACATCTAGCAGATCAAAATCATACAAAGATACTATCATTCAAGCTTAAAGATTATGACCCATGAATAGAACTTATCCTTCCTTTTGCGTTAAAGTTCCTCCTTCCTTTCGATCCAGATCTGCATCAACACCCAATATACCAGCTCTAGTACTTTTCATATTTTCAATTATAATTCAAATCATTGTGCTTTGTCACAAGATCTCCTTCCTCTCTTATAGTATTAGGCCTCCCCAATACCATGGTCCAAAACCATAACATTTCAAAACCATGAACCCAAAACTAGGGATCAACACATCTGATGAGATGCCATGGTCCAAAACATAGGTTCAAGTTCCAAGATCTAACTTCCATGGACCAAAAGAATGATCCCCAACATATACGTGCTTTTGTAATGTATAACCCGCGTGTATACGTGCCTTCGTCAAGATGAACCTGCATATATGTCTTTTTCTACTTTTTGAGTGCTTGAACTGAGATCTGATACCAAAGAAGGTTGCCATCAAGGACAACACCTGTGCCATAGCTCCAAACCTGAGCCATAATGCCAACAATCTCCCCCTTTGGACTTGATGGCAACACTAATATCATTCTCCCCCTTTGTCATCAAGGACAAAGGGTTGTGCTCCCCCTGAGTACATGTAGAAATCTCTGTCCTGCTGTGCTGACCATGCTCCCCCTGACTATAGGCAAGATCTGCAAAAGGATGCTCTTTAAGAAGAACCAAGACTTGTGCAATAACACAAGACCTTCCTATCACCAAAAGACTTAATACATACATCCATCACCCAACCAAGTGGGGATCATCCATCCAACCGAGTGGAATACATCAGAAATTTACATATGATGACCAAATACATTACAGCTCCATCCCAAGCATAGTGGGGAAACCAATATAGGCCTTTACATGACCTTGACACCATATAAAAGAGATACATGACATAGAGACGAATATTTAAAAACATGACTTATAAAAGTCATCAACAACTGATAGTAGCAGCAATTGTCAATCATCATTCAGATCAGCAACCAAGATTTCCTTCTTTTCATCTTCTGTCTTTGTTCCACTTGAAATCAACAACAGCTATGAACTAGAACCAAAAGCTTCTAAAATAATGCCAACAATGCATTATTAGAAGATTGTCTGCTTCCCCTGAACCTGTGCCGGATGGTCTCTGTCAGACCCACATCAGAATATCTTCAACCAGAGCCTGCTCCTTCTGATATCCATCAAGCCTCCATATATGCAACTTTCTCTGTAAAAACCAGCGTATGTATGCGGATACTCCTTATCCAACACGCGTACACCCATTTTTCTCTGAAACCGATAAGATTTAATAGCAAGATGATACATCAACAACTCCCAGCTTCTGTCTGAGATATTCAAAAGTTTGCCTGGGCAGTGGTTTGGTGAAAATGTCAGCAACTTTTTCCTTAGGAGGAACATACTCCAATTTGACCTTTTGTTCCAACACTTGTTCCCAAAAAAAGTGATACTTGATTGGTATGTGCTTGGTCTTTGAATGCATGACAGGATTTTTTGAAATGTTGATTTCACTTGTATTATCACATAAGATGGGGATAGGTGGTGTACAAGTGATTTAAAAATCCTGCAAGGTCTGCATCATCCAAAGGAGTTGAGTGCAGCAAGATGCAACTACCACATATTCTGCTTCAGCTGTAGATAAGGCAATCGAACTCTGTTTCTTGCTGAGCCAGGATACTACTCTGGAACCCATAAAGAATGCTCCACCACTTGTGCTCTTCCTGTCATCCACGCTTCCAGCCCAATCTGCATCTGTATAAGCATGAAGTGTGAGATCTATATCTCTTGGATACCATAAGCCATAGTTTTGAGTCCCTTGAAGATATTTGAAAATTCTCTTCACTGCTTGAAGGTGAGTTTCCTTTGGATTTGCCTGAAATCTCCCAACTATTCCCACTGCATGCATGATGTCTGGTCGGGTAGCTGTCAAATAAAGTA
>APFE030460359.1:47314-86003 GCA_000404065.3 Pinus taeda
ATATGTATAGATTACTTGGAGTTCTTTTGCCTTTGATAACTGTTTCTCTTGTATCAAGATCACGAACACTACACCCATCTGATCGAAATATCACCTCGGTTCCATTATCGCACATCTGACTGACACTCAATAAATTATGCTTCAAGCCATCAACATATAAAACATTTCCATCTTTGACATCCTCTTTCAACTGAGCAATGCCTTTTCCTTTTATGGCTATCGGAGTATCATTTCCAAAAGAAACTTTCTTTCCCTTTTCTAAAGCAGTATATGATTCAAGTTTTTCTTTATCACCTGTCATATGTTTCGAATATCCGCTATCGATGTACCATTGATTTTCTTGTCCTTCCGCATATAAAGCTATCCCACATCTTTCCGGTTGCGGTTCCTTCGTTCTCCATGTTTTGGCACTTGGGGTATGTTCCTTCTAAGTTGTCTTCCAAAACCTGCTCCTGCATTCAGAATCTTCATGACCAAAATTATTACAAATAGAGCATTCAATTTCACTTTCAAGGGAGGAAAAGTTGTTATAGGTCCTCTTTGTGATTGCCGACATACTTCTTTGTTTTTGTGCTTCTCTAGTCATGATTGTCTTATAGGCAACACAATGAGCTGCTTTGTGACCAAAGTTATGGCAAGAGAAACATTGGCTGTTGAAGAAATTCCTGCGAATATCTTCCAACCAATTACAGTTTCTGCTGCCATCCATTCTTGAAGAAAATTGGGAAGATTTTACCTGTGGCTGATTGTAGCTTCTGTTTGTCCTTAAGGTAACATGCCCCCGATTTTCTTGATAGTATTTGTTCGTTCTTGAAGAAGACTGTCCCCAATTTACCTGATGATTTCTATTAGGCCTTTGCTCACTCCTTCTTGCTGCATCAAGATAACTTTTAGAGGTGGAAGCTTGAGATGCTTCTCCATTATACCGCAGACCTGTCTTGATTAGAGGGGAACGCTGCACACTGATAATCTCATCCAGGGTTTCAGATCCTTTAACAAATTTAAGATTAAGAGCCTTTATTTTCTCAATTTCTTTTCTAAGGCCAACAATTTCACATTCTAACTTCTCAAGAGAGTTTTCTTTCTCATCAAGTTGAGATTGTAGAGAGTCAATGATCACATTACTTTCATCTAAACATCTTTTGAGTCTAGTAATTTAATCATAAAAACCATCCACATCTATAGCATCCATGTAATCATCATCTTCAAATGGCATTAAAAGCTTATAGTGGTTACCTCGTTCATCTTCATCGCTATCTGATAGTCCATCAATATCTTCATGAGTGTAGTAGCTTTTCTTATTTGCATTCTGTTTCTTGCTCCATCTAACAGGTTCCTTCCCCTTGCCAATCTTATCTTTGTGAGGACATTTGGCAGCATAGTGACCTAGTCTTCCACAAGCAAAGCATTTGAATGGTAACTTACCTCAGAAATGTCCAGTGCCTCGTTGAAGATTTTTGACAAAATTTGATTCTTCTTCTTCTTCTTATATGTGTTCAGACTCATAGTAGTTCCCTTTGCCAGAAGCCTTGAAGGCAACTTCTCTCCTGTCTGATGGTCCACCTTTCCTCATTTCATAAGCAGTTAGAATTCCATGCAACTGTGACATTTTAAGGTCTTGAAGCTTTTCTTTTTCTTCTATAGCAAAAACTTTAGATTCAAACCTAGGGGACAAAGATCTTAGAACTTTTTCAACTACAACAGCCTCCTTTACTTCTTCACCCAAATTTTTCATACAATTTACCATCTCATCTACACGAAGAAAATAGTTAGCCACACTTTCATCATTATACATTCTGAGATTTTCATACTGAATTCTGAGAGTTTGAAATTTTGCCCTTTTTACCTGTTCATCTCCCTCATAGCTCAGAACAATCTTGTCCCATATTTCCTTAGCTGATTTATACTGCATGACTTTGACAAATTCAGATTGTGATAGACACCCCAATAGAGTATTGACCACTTTTGCATTCGTTTCATATTTCTTCTTTTCAGCCGGATTTGTGGGAGTTGATGCTAGAAAAGTATACCCTGTATCTATGATATCCCATACTTCAGTACCCAGAGATTGAAGATAGGTAGTAACTCTTACCTTCCAATATACGAAGTTTGTCCCGTCAAAAACCGGTGGCCTATTTGATGCTTCCCTCTCATAGTTGCTCATGATGAAAGATCTTCCTTCAAGCGATCAAGCTTCTTCAGAAGGACCTGCTCTGATACCAATTGTTGGAAATAATACTGAGAGGGGGGGTGAATCAGTATTATCAAGATAATTATTCATTTTTCAAAAACACCTGATATACGCTACTTCAGTTTAATGAACCTGCATATCTACACGATTATGCAGAAGGAAACCCACGTATACAAAACAAGCTTTTAATTTACTTAATCTTTTTGATGATGATTGTTAATCTGTGATGCAGAATCAATTAACAGTAACCAGAGACAGTAAAACAGAGCAGAAAGACAGTCACACACAAGAACACAAGATATAAGGTGGAAACCCAATGTGGGTGAAAACCACCTACTGCAATTCGTCTCTATCTTCTTTTCAATTAGAAAACTTCTTTTACAATATACTGGTGCAGACTTTTTACCAGTATGCAGGCTGCAACCTGTAGAGAGCTACCACTCTCTTTCGTTCTCCAGCTTCTCCTGGAAGGGAGCTACAACCCCCTTTAGCTCTTGCACTAGCCAAGATACTAGTGCGTAGGTGCTGGCCTACAGAAGGCTACAACCTTCTATGTCTTCCAGGGACCATGTTTCATCAATTTTCAAACTGGATCCATGAACATCAACCAATCATAAAGAATCAAACAGTCTCCTTTTCACAAATTAGATCTGAATCATGTAGATATTCTCCTTATAGTTGTACCCAAAACACAGTACCAGAAACCATACATCAGAAGGCAGAACCCAAAACACAACAGTAATAGTCAGAAGCAGTTAGATCACAACTTAGATTATATACGCTATTTCAACAGCCTGAAACTAGCGTGCATATGCTTCTACGTATGGAGCAACCTGCGTATACTCTCCTTTACTTCTCTGAAACTATGTGTATATGCATCTTCTCCTTACTGAACCTGCATACAGATCTTACGAAGGATAATTCACTCTTCCAACTATTCAATCATTGATTAACCCAGATTACTAGATAGATCAAGCAAGCGTCACATCTAGAAGATCAAAATCATACAAAGATACTATCATTCAAGCTTAAAGATTATGACCCATGAATAGAAATTATCCTTCCTTTTGCGCTAAAGTTCCTTCTTCCTTCAGATCCAGATCTGCATCACCACCCATTATATCAGCTCTAGTACTTTTCAGATTTTCAATTATAATTCAGATCGTTGTGCTTTGTCACAAGATCTCCTTCCTCTTTTATAGTATTAGGCCTCCCCAATACCATGGTCCAAAACCATAACATTTCAAAACCATGAACCCAAAACTAGGGATCAACACATCTGATGAGACGCCATGGTCCAAAACATAGGTTCAAGTTCCAAGATCTAACTTCCATGGACCAAAAGAATGATCCCCAACATATATGCACTTTTGTAATGTATAACCCCCGTGTATACGCGCCTTCGTCAAGATAAACCTGTGTATATGTCTTTTTCTACTTTCTGAGTGCCTGAACTGAGATCTGATACCAAAGAAGGTTGCCATCAAGGACAACACCTGTGCCATAGCTCCAAACCAGAGCCATAATGCCAACAACGTGGGTTCGCAAAGCTCCTACAAATGAACCTGAATTTGATTTGGAGCGCGTGAAGGAGACATTCATGGAAGCTAAGAAGAGCTTCACGGAGGCCTCCACTTCAGGTAGTAAGGATCAACTAGAACAAGGGATGGATCCTTCAATGCTCACTACCTTTCTGGAGACATGTATGAAACTGCTGCGTGACAGCAAAGCCGTGAAAGGACCACAGAAACTTATCACTAGGTGCGCGGGGTAATGAGAACCGCGCGTGGTCCGGAAACTTGGAAAGCATGCATTGCACATAGTAAGGGAATGAGATTGACTACGCAAATTGGTGAGTATGAAATGGATCAGGTAATCCTAGATCTCGGCTCGAACACAAATGTGCTTCGAAAGCAAACATGGGAGTGTATGGGTAGGCCTGTGTTGCAATGGTCCCCTATTCAATTGGTGAGCACATTGGCAGATTTCAAAGTGATGGAGATTATTGACAACAACAATCCCTATCCCACATTGCTGGGAATAGATTGGGCCATTGATATGAATAGAGTCATAAATATGAAGAAGCGCAAAATGATTTTTGAAAAAAAGTCATTGCTGGTAGTGGTACTGTTAGACCCTGTGGAAGGAGTGCAATACACTAAACCGGTGCTCGACGATGATAGTGATCTCGATTACGTTTACAAGATAACCACGCATGAAGAGGATTGGATGAATCCTATAGCGGATGGTAGAATTTTGTGGGAGCATGAAAGCTCCTGCACTTTAGATTCAAACGAAGATATAGGGTGATGGCAGAATCAGTTGCATGAAGTAAGAACGCTTAATTGCAACATGATGGTAATATTATTGCATTGCATGAAAACCGAGGCAAGAAATCTGCCTATGGATGATGGGTTAAGAATGGTGGATGAATTTCTGAATGATTTTGAAAGCGAAGTACCAGAACAGCAGCAGTTCAATGGTCTGAAATGGGCATTGCGCGTTACATTCGCAAGATGGTGGGGTACGCACCAGCAGAGTTTTAGAGATTGGCGCAAATGCCAAAAGATGATGTGCTTACGATTTTGGAAGCCTCAGAGGAGGATGGAATCCCAACAAGATGGAAGAAACAGCCTACGCACCCACCTTTCCAGATGGGTACAGGCGTATGGTATGCAACTTGCACGAACGCACATTGGTCTCGCAATAGGAGATAGGAGCAACAAGCACACTTAGGCAAGACAAGTGCACGCATGACGAAGCATGATACAACCTAGCGCGCCAAACATCATACAAGGGGAAGCCTTTAACATGGTGTGCGAACTGCTAAATAGGGTCCACCATGTGAGATGCACTGATTGGGACCTGCGCGTACCAGCGGTTCGATGGGCCTGTAGGACCATGTGTGAAACTTTCACTGCACAAGCGCTTCTGAAGCTAAAGTTTGAAACAAGGGCTGTAGTCCCTCTGGTGCATGAAAAGATGAGTCCGTGCATAACAGCACCCATAGATACGATGGTTCGCACTGACCAAAACAAAGAAACCACACAGCTACACAAACAGAACATCTAAGATGGGGAAATTTTAGACTTCACAAACTTGAAAAAGACTGGGTACAACTAAGGGAGAGAAGCACTTTAATGGACTTAAAGTTCAAAAAGCTGGAAAATGAAATAAAGGAAGCATTTCTCGTTGAGAAACCATTGATGGAAAGACAAGGTATGTACCATCATACTGACAAACTAGAAAGCTATCATTGTGAATTAGTTACTCTGTTGCCATGGCTGAGACCGCGTCTCGCCAAATGTAGTGACTGGGGCATCACAGTGCAAATCATCGAGTGCGTGATGCTAATCACTACAAGGTAAGATGGGGGTTCTTCGTGAACCAGGATGGGGTGCGACATGGAGCCTCACACAGGAGGTACGAGCACCTGACTAGCCATAAGGAGAAGAGTCTTAGTACTCAAGGTAGTTGAAAGGGAGTGCGGGACTGTAAATTATTTTTCCTGGGAACTGTGCACTTTGATAGGTACACGCAGGAACAACCTATCAAAAGCTTCACGCCCACATGGGGGGGATGCGCTGCCATGTGGATAGGCTGGGAAGTGACCGTTGGTGTCATTGTTCATGACAAGATGTCTGATTTGAGGCCAAATGGAGTGGGCGGTGGGCATTTAAGACAAGAGTTATGGGCAAGATTTCGGAAAATATGCTACAAAGAAAGCGTTGATGGCCTGGAATTGGGGGGAACAATCAAATTTGAATTCGAAAGGTGCTATAAAACTCCAAGAGCTAGCTAGCAAATAACACTTGGTCAATTAAGATTTGAGCAGTTGAACAGAGTGCAAACTGTTGAGAGCCGAGTGATAATAGAGCCTTTAAATTTGTGAAAGACCGCATACAATGCAGAAAGGATGACGACCACTAAGGATGGGTTGGGTATTGAAGAAGGAACTGCCGACGAGGCTGCACAGACCCCCATGGTATATGATGTTCCCGAAGGCATTGGGGCTATGACAGAAATCCATAAATCACCTCAGACGCCGAGACCAAAGAAATATAAGCAGGCAATGGGACCAGTATACATGTCTCCAAGGAATCCGCAGCACAAATTATCCATGGAGGAAAAAGGTAAGGCAATCACCATTGAAACGAATTAAGAGGAAGAGGAATTGCAGGCTATGATGGCTGTAGTAGAGGAAGACATCCAACCATTTCACTCTGTAGCAAAACTGCCCCAGTATGTCCCTCCACAAAAAGGGAAAACCAAAATACCAAAGGATATAGATGCCATGAAGAGTGCACTTTAGACCCTGCTCCTCCCCGATGGAATAACCTTCAAGGGTCCACTCCTAGGACGCATACCCACCCTGAAATTTGAAGACTGGAACCTCGCAGACAGTGGGAAGTTCCTGCACTTAGAAATGGTGAACCTAATGAAACATAATATGGAGGGGCTGATGATAACGTTAGAGCCATGAAATGGTTGCGTGAAGTGGAAAAGGTCGAGTTTCTTCATCTGCTATGGATACCACATTTCCACTACGTGCCCATCACCATTTTTGTCATCAGGCAGTTGCTCTGCCTGGTGCATGATGGGTACTTATGGCTAGAGGAGCCTATTCCCATCACAGCAGATCTCATCCACCAAATTTCTCAACTTCCTTGTAAGGGAAAGGACCCCGCAACGATAGTAGGAAAAAGAAGTGACCTGGATCTGGTAGAGGCCATGAAGACAAAATATAAAATTGAGAAGAAAAAGAGGGGTTATGCTATCACCAGTATCAAGGATAAAGGGGTGCGTGTAGCCACCTAACTCCTGGTCGTAAAAGTAATGAGAAAATGTTGCGCTGATGAGGTACCAACACCAGTGTTTGCGCTGGCTGAGCAGTGCATGGAGGGGGTTTATTTCAACTGGGTTGAGTTCCTATGTGAAGAATTTTTTCTCAATTGCTAGGTGGCCCAAGAAGAGGGTAAGACCTTCCACTACGTGTGGTTACTCTTATCCATCTTGCTGGTAGCAGGAGAACTATTGGAGGGTAGCCAATTCCCGAGCATCGACCAAGACATACCAGAGGCCATGAAGTACGCTTCACTCTAGGCCACCAACAACGTGAAATGGACTCGCGACATCAATTTTTTTTTGGTACTCATGGAGGTGAGCACCTGAATGTGGATTAATAGGAGACCATTCTTGTCCCCCATGGTGCACAATAGTTTGCAGAGTTTTGTAGAATTCAAGGTGGACATGCGCAATATCTACATCTAGGTGTGAAAAGATCCGGTGCACCAATTGACAAAGCTCCCATTCATAGCCACTAACGACACAATCTTTACGGTGTTAGAGCCATGGCCTCCCGAGCTGTGCGCCTCAGATTTGGCAAAGTTGGAGAAGACAACAGCGTAGAAAAGGAAGGATGATACCAAGCTGCGCGTCACCCAATTGGCCAAGAGAAGGTGGAACAAAAAAATGGCAACTGAGGTTAGGGAAGTGGCACAGGTAGCCACAGAGTAGAAGAAGGCCACCGAAGCAGTAGCAACAGCGTAGACAGCAAAGGCCGCAATAGTGCAGGTAAAGGAGGGCCAAGTAGTGTCTATAGGACAGGAGGCAGAGGACACGAAACTTGCAGAGGAGAGCGCAGACCTAGGGACTGCCTCTATAGAGCTCAAATGACCACACATCATAGAAAGATCGAGTCCCAAAAAGAAGGTCAAGGCCTCAAAGCTGGCCATTGACCCAATCACCTTAACTGAAGGTGATCTCCATGACATTGGCGAGATGGTTCGCGATGTCACTAGTGAAGCACTCCAAGAATTTATGATGGAGCAGCAGATTGTGTTGGGGGCCCTAACGGCGTAGCTGCAGGAGTTACAGGTGCGGCCCTCGCAGGAGGGTACTTTGTCTACCCACATCACAACAGGCACGTCAGCAGCAAAACAGATGCTCTGCATGAAGATGCCCAATACGGTAACCTTTCTAGTGGGAGTGTTAGTCTAGGAGATCACAATGGATCGGGTGACACTGAATACAATGAAAGGCATTGGACTTAACTTGGTTGTCCTTTCCCACGACACACTTTATCAGCTGCAGGATGGGATAACAGTAGAACTCCGCACCAGAGAGAGCTGCATGATCCAGGTTCTGAGTGAGCAAAAGATTAATATAGAACAACTTAGCTTTTAGTGTGATGAGTTGGTGTCACAGAACTGATAGTTGGTATAGAAAGTTGATGACACTTGCCAGTGCATCCCATAATTTTCCATTGTAGCAGACCTACCAATAGAAGTGTGGATCCATTGTTTGGTAAGTGGAGTCTAAAACGCGTGCGAGGAACAACAAGAGTGTAGCTGGAGCTGAATCCCTAGATTGCCGAGCTATGGTTGAAGGCATAGCCTTCCACTCCCCCAGAGGTCAGAGATCAGTGTGATAGTGATATTGCAGTAGGGATGGAAGAGATTGGAGGTGTAGTCTGTGACTGTACCAACATATTGGAGCAGGTGTTGGAGGTCCTCACTACGTTACAGGAGGAACCCAACATTCAACGGCTAGAGACTGAGGCATGCAAACTCCAGCAACAACATGACAGCATTAGAGGGACTGCGTAGAAAATAGTCCTTAGTAGATTGCAAGGATGTAGCAAGCCAAGGCTTTAAAAGAGAAGGTGGACGCGGCGTGCCACAGAGAAGTAGTTCTAAAAGCACACATCCAGCTGTGGATTGATGAAGCCTTCACAATTACGATGGATATTGAAGGAAAGCTTGCACATGTTCAAGGAATGCATGTACAGATGCAGCTCATCATGCTGGAAACCAAGGGTTCAGAAGCAAGAATGCAGCAAGTTTAGCAGGCAGCAACTCAGTGCGTTGCCGACATTCAGGCCATTCGGGACCTGCTGGAGGGACTCTGCACCAAGATCGCCCTACTGACCGAGTGACTCGAGGGCAAGTCACAATGTTTGTGTTGGGGTCCTGTTGGGCATGGAATCCACCTATAGCATGTTTTGGGGCTCAAAGCCCAAGTTTTGGGTATTATTGTTGTAAAAACCTTGCAAATTGTGGGTGCAGAGCATGAAGTGTATGTTAGAGTCATAGGGTTGTCAGCCCTAAGTTTTGAATGTAATATCGGCCCACCCATGGTCCGCAGACCATGGGATTGTATAAATAGAGCAAAGCTCTAAGTGAAAAAGATAGCGAAGATAGAAGGAAAAACTGATTGGAGTCTAGAAGATAGCGAACTTAGAGAAAAGGTCTAAGTGTCTTGGGTTGTAGTAGTAGGAAGAGGCTTTGCCGCTAAGTGCACAGAGGCCTAGTAGAGTTCATAGCTGAGTCTGTAGACCCCTGCAGCTGAGTGCACAAGGTAGAATAGAGTCTGTAACCGAAGAGAAAGAATAATAAAGAGAATTTTGATTCCAAATCATGTGTATCTATTCTTGTGTTATTCACTGTTTAATTATATTGTTTTCTTTATCGCGTGCCCTTATATGAATGTTATACACTGGTAAATATAACTAGACACATACCGATAAGCTAAGTGATTGACTAATATCAGGTTAATAGTAAGGGATTGTGTAATAACATTGTTCGACCCCCGAGTAAGGCTGTGAGAAGGCAAAATTTTAGGCTGTGAAGTATGGGAAAGTGCGCATAGTGACATGCGTGCAAGGTCGAATAGCGGGCCACTGTAAATCATTAGAAATCTCCAAGGTGAAAAAACTTGGTTCTAGCACCCTCCCATACTACTTTGGGTGAGACCTCAGTCCATGCCCTGTGTATTGTTGCCAAAAGGGCCAGTAGTATTGGGATTTGTTTGGCTAAATCACCTCTAAACTTGGGTTAGACCCCTACAAGCCAGCATGAATGATCCAAAATTTCAGTATGAGACACCTAAAATGAAAATGCAAAGAGAAGATTTGATCCCCGATGGAAGTATGCATATACTGACTCTAACAATTGGTATGGAGGATTGCTTGGATTGACAATGGTTTTTCCTAACCTTGCCATTTCCTAGATAGCCATGGAATTGTGGGTTTTACTTTTCTTTTCTAGTTGGTTCTCATGTTCCTTTGGTTGTGGATTGAGTTATTAGTTTGTGGAGCCTTGGTTGGAAAAATGCTCTAGAAGCTCTATAATAGCTTGGGTTGAGTTACTAGTCCTAGAGGCCTTGGTTGGAAAAATGCTATGGAGCCCTTGGTGGGTCGAGTTACTAGTCCTGGAAGCCTTGGTTGGACATACGCTCTGGAAGCCCGATGACAGCTGTGGGTTGAGTTACTAGTCCTTGAAGCCTTGGTTGGACAAACGATATAGAAGCCTAACAACAATTGTGGGTTGAGTTACTAGTCTTAGAGTCTGGGTTGGAACAAATTCTCTAGAGCTGTAGACAACTTGGGTAGAGATCGATCTGGTGATGGTTAGTGATGTTTGACTGTGAGGTGGAATCACTGGTTGAGGGTTGAGGTGGTTTGGCCTCTGGAAGCCCTAGTTTGATTTTGATGGATTTGTTTCATGGTATCCCACATTCATGCTTGGAATATGGTAGGGGGGTAATTGGTTAAAGAGAGATATGGTTCAACCATGTCTATGGTCGAGTGGTATGTGGAAGCCCCATACCTAGTTGTATTTTTCATATGTTAATAAGAACTCTTTTCCTCTTGTAATTGATGGGTAAGTGTACTTGTTAATATGTGATCTTGATGGTTTTTTTATCATTGTTATGATGTTGGTTATATGCTAGTTATGAGCATGTTTTATGACAGTGATGATGTATGGCTTTCATCATTTTTTTAATTATAAATGAATGAAAAATGTATCTATGTCCTAATAGATGAAATTGCAGCTAATGTGTTGAGGCATCAATGCATCTTATAAATTCTTAGATAAGTATGAGACTCCTATGTTCAATTTTGTTGTTAAGATCTGTATATTTCATATTTGTGATATGTTTGACGAAATGTCTTTTATGACTAGTAGGGGACTAGTATAGTCCTTGTTGATGTTTTTGAAAATTTATCTTTTTTCCATTGTGAAATTTCATTTCTAAAGGTGTCATGGAGTTTTGGGCAATGAAACTAGGTTCTAGGCTTGAAAAAAGTGGCACACATCATGGAGTCATAAGCATAACACTAGGGAGAAAAGTCCCTGGACAGTCGCTTACCCTTGTTGTGGGAGCACCTAGAGCCTCCTAGATGCACCCTTGTCCATATCAAGGGAGCATCCAGGGGTTTGATGCATTAAAACTTCAGTTGGTCTTAGTGGTTGGTTACCTGAGTGGTTGGGATGGCCCCTGTGAGTTTTGTTTCTAACGTGGAAGGTCTATGTGATGTGTTTTGTCGGTTCTACTTACCTAACTGACACATAGGGAGTCAAAACATATCATAGTAACTTTGCGTGACATGTTTACCTTGGATGGTTACTTGGGTATATGTGGGAGGAGGGTGTTATAGAGTGATATCAGAGCATGGTTCAACACTTGGACTAGATGGGCAGAATGTGTTTGTCATGCATGCATGTAGGTTGTATATGTGTTTGATGTTTATGCATGGTGATGGTCATTTTTGTAGTTGCGTTGACATGTAGAAATTGATGGTGCTATTGATGGGATGTGTTTGTCATGAATGCATGTTGGATGTATATCAATTTGTTATGCATGTCAATGTTTGTATGTTGTTATGCATGCATTGTCATGGTTATAGTTATGCATTTATAATAGGTAAAACATGCATTGTGAGGTCATTGTTTTTAGTTTGTGTCATCATGATGTTGTTGTTATGTTATGATGCTGATATGTTGGATGAGAAAGAGCATGAGATGTAGATAATCAAAGCGAGCCTACAACACTAGACTTTAGGGTAAGAGCAGATCGTCATATAGATTTCTATGTTGGGCATGGAGGTATGTGGTTAATGGTTGTTATAAGAATTAGGTTACTTATAAAATTGTCATTCTATTATTGTTGTGGTTACATGCATGGTAGATGCTAGTTGATTAATGCAGTCATATGCACACGTGTTGCATAGTCATGCATGGTAGTAACTTGTAGCTGTTTTATGTTAGTTAACTTGATGATTATGCTATATGTTGTTGATGAGTATGCAATATGTTAAATTTTTTTTGTTATATGTTAGTTAAATTGATGATTAGGTTTATTGCATTTAAGATCTTGATGTTAATATATGTATTTTGTTAACCTGGATTGGCCTATGTAGCTAGTTATGGTTACGATATTTAGGTATGAGCCGACATATTTGTGATATGGTGTTCTACTAATCTAGATTAACTGTGCATATGTGATTGTAGGCATGAATGACAATGTTTTATGAGTTTATGACGTGGAATTGTTAGCTAGTTACTGTTATGGACATCATGACCTTATTTATGTTTGAGTTGATATGTTGTGAAGTCATATTGTGCTAATATAGATTGATTGTGTAGACAAGATAACCTCCTATGAGATACATCAAGGTATGAATTTTCTTATGTCGTATACTTGGTGCTTGACTGCTTGAATATGTCATTATTTGGTGTTTGAGTGTTTTATTATGTCATCTAGTTGAATTATCTAACATGGTACATTTACAGTCTGTTTGAATGTTTGATTAATTGCATGATATGAGTATGTGTCTGTAAGATTGCATGAAGAAATGATCTTGTTTTAAGATGGTTGTACTAACACATATGTGTTGAGAAAGTTGATGTGTACTTGAGTGTAAGTAGGTGATATTTGTAGCACTATGTATTATGATTGGTGAATGTGAGTTGATTATTGAGTATGACATGGTTGTTAGACTTGGTAAAGGTTGATTTAAAATTCATAGACATGATGCCTTGATTTATGGAACATGTGACTAACATGTGTGAATAGTTGTAGGGTAAAATGCTTGGTATTAGCATGACAAGGTAATAGTTGAATTGTTTATATATGTAACCCACCCTCCCACATCTACCCAAGCAACCAGCTAGTCAGGGTAAACATGTGATGGGAGGCCACTATGATATGATTCAACCTCATAAGTCACATTAATGAAGTGGAATCGATGGAAACATGCCATAAAAAAATTCAACATCAACATTAGGACCCTCAGGAACCAATCCAACCTTTCTGCCAGCCAACCCTTGGGTCCCACTAAGATTTTGGACCACTTAACCTCTGGACACTCTCATGCTATGGACATGCCAGTGTCTAGGGACCTGTAGACACTGTCACAGGCCTGCAAGCCAGCATCCAGGGACTATTTTTCATAGTGTTGTGCCAGCGTCCCCAGGATTTGAGCCACTTTTTCAGGCCCAGAGCTAGGGTCATTGCCTAGAATTGAATGACATTTTCAGAAAAATAAAATAACATATAAATGATAGTACAAATGCAATCACTTGAATAAGACCTTGATTGGACCCCTACTAGTCATGAAATGCATTTCTTCAAACATGTCATGAATATGCAATCTACAGGTGTAAATAACATATCCGAGCACAGGGGTCTCATACTTAGCTGAGAATTGCTAACAAGCATTGATGACTCAACACATCAACTGCCATTTCATCCATTAGGTCATAGATACATTGTTAATTCATTTACAAGTAAAAAAATGATTAGATCCATCCATAGCTTCCATCATAAAACAAATATATATCCAACATAATAGCAACAAAATACCAATGAAATGACAACCATATAAACCACATATAACCAATATAATACTCATAGAAATAGAAGGAGAAATAACCTCATATTGATGATACAAAATCCAAACCTAATATGGGACTTCCACGTTCCACCCGACCGTAGAATGGTTGAGCCAAATCTCTCTTCAACCATTCAACCGCGTGCCATATTCCAAGAATGAATGTGGGATCTCAAAGAACACATCAATCCAAAACCATCCAAGGCTTCCAGAGGTTAACCACCTCAACCCATCAAACAATGATTCCACCTCAAAGTTAGACATCACAAAACCATCATAATATTGGTCTCTAGCCAAGCTTTCCAGGGCTCTAAAGCATTTTTTCCAACCAAGGCTCCAAGGCTAGTAACTCGACCCACAACTTTTACCAAGCTCCAGAGCATTTGTCGAACCAAGGCTCCAGGACTAGTAACTCAACCCACCAAGGGCACTAGAGCATTTTTCCAACCAAGGATACATGACCAGTAACTCGACCCAAGCTATTATAGGGCTCCAAATCATTTGTCCAACAAAGGCTCTGGGAACTAGTAACTCAACCTAAGCTAAGGAAACATGAGAAACAACCAAAACAAAACAAGGAAATAAACCCACAATCTCTATGGCTATCCAGGAAATGGAAAGGCTAGGAAATCCACTATCAATCACGACCATCCTCCATGCCAATGATAGATCATGACCAAAAATCCACATGCATATGCCATGCATGCCAAAACTAGTGAGGAAAGAATACATGCAACTCGGTACCTGCAAGTAAAACCCAATGTAGCTGCTGATCCCGATGTCCTCTTGTGCTTTCCTGCTCTTCCTTTGCCTTCTTGCTCCAAAAATACAAGTATGCCACACTCTCCAAGAGTGCTCCAAGAAAAACTCTAATTATCCAAGAGTATGAGAGAGAGAGAATAATGAGAAAGCTCCAAAAATGAGCTAACAAAAGGTTACCAACTAATCCTCAGAACCCTTTTTATGAATGAGGCCTCTATTTTCTTCATTTTCCATTATTTTCTTTCATTTTCCTCCTCACATAAAACCTGTGACATTTCATCTCCCTTTTCTCCAAATTTACATTATCTTCATAAATAAATGTGCCAAAAATGCCATTTTTCCTTTCCAAAGCCTTAGCCATTGCCTTTTCCAATTTACTTAGCCATTAATAACCAAATCAACGCCCACACTAGGATGTCTTGTCCAACATTAAGCTTGGAATAAGTGTCCCATCAATCATGGTTATTATTTTGCCTTAATAGCTTTTATTACATGGAATTTTCACCAAGGCTGTTACAATATAACTAACAGTGGGTTGATGTGACAAGACATAGTAAGATTTGATTGCAACAAGGTAAAAAGGTAAAGAAGGGAATTGGGTGGGGATTCCTTTGGCTATGTTTGGAAACTGAAAATCCAAATGAATGAATTCTTTGAATACAATAAGTCTTCTTAACCTATGATTTGTCTGATATTATGTGGATATATGTTATATTCCTAAACATGTATTTGAAAAATATATTAGCTAGTTTATAGATATAGTTGGGTTCATCAAGAGAATTGGAATCCCTTGAGGAATGATATGTGTAGTTGTACAATGTGGCAACGTGCTTAGCACAATAAGGTAAGATAACTGGTATATTGTGATGTTTACTTATGCAGTCACAATTATGTGTTTATGGCAGTATGATGCAGGTGATTGCATGGAAAAAGAGACTATCATGAAATATTGAAGAAGGCTCAAGTTGAATTTCCCTTGGATGTATTGGAAACCCATGGGGTTGAGTCACGGTGTTTGTTGGGATTTTTGTGCCTTCGGTATTTTGTGATTGTGTTTGAGCTTGATTTATGGGTTTTGATTGTTTCTGGTGTTGTTTGTGATGTCATATTGCTACTGGTTTTCATGGTTTTCTCTTGTTTGCTTCTTGTTCTTGCCTTTTATGTTTTTATTCTTGGGAATTGGTTAGGAAAATAGGAAAGTTAATGGAGCTTGGGATGATCTAAATGAAACCCAACATGTAATGAAGCTTTGTGCATGTATAAGGGCCACTGAAGGCAAGAGTATGATGATCAGTTGGATTGGTTGGGTCCATTGGGGTAAATGGACAATAGCAGGACAATCATGAGAAAGGTAATAGGAAAGGTGTAGTAAATGGATCTGAGGTGTTAGATGCCTTGGATATGTTGGTAATGATTGTTCTCAATGTTGTGCATGTTGTACATAGATAAAGGGAGTTCTTTTAACCTTGACCTTATTCTATCTGGTAATTATGTTATGATCATGATTATGTTGATGTTTATATATGTATACATGTATGTATGTATGTATTTCGTCTGACAGGGTCGTCATGGATCATGGTTATTTAATGTTAATTTTTATATGTATATATGTGTGTATGTATGTCGTTTTCTGGTAGGATCATGATTGTTTTATGCTAATGTTTATGTATATGTATGTATGTATCCATGTATCTATGTCATTGTCTGATAGGGTTGTCAGGGATCATTCTTGTGGAGGAATGATTTCTTATGCAGGTGAATGACATGACAAAGTTCTTGGTCTTATGGGGAATCAAGTGGGGAGAGTAGTCATGACAAATATACAAGGTCATTATCATGTGGATGTGAATTGATATTGTATTCTTGTATTATGCCTATGTTTATGTTATGACATGTAACTTTGAGGGATACATCATTTGAATGAAAGCAATGAGATCCAAGGCATGCTAGGATAAGCATGGATGGCAGAGAGACACTAGAACCAATTTTTCCTGGTAGAGACAATGTGGTTTTGGATGTGTGGTACTACTATTGTGTATATGTTGTGCATGTTGTACATTCAGTGATTATAGCTATGGTGATGTGTACATGTAATATTTGTAGTATTGTGTACATTGATGTTGTGTGCCTATTGTATGTATGGTGTTGTGTGGACATTGTATATGAAGTGCTGGATATAGATGGTGCTATGTACATATTGTACTGTGCACATGATGGATATGTGGTGTTGTGTGCATGTTGGATATGCAGCGCTGTGTACATAGGGTGCTATGTACATGTTGTATATGCAGTGCTATGTACATATGGTGTTGGGTGCATGTTGTGCATGTGGTGCTATGTACATATGGTGTTGTATGCATGATTGTACAAGTGGTGTTGTGAGCATGTGGTGCCGTGTACATGTTTTACATGTGGTTTTATGTGTAGGTGGTGATGTGTACATGTTGTGCATATGGTGATGTGTACATGTCGTGCATCTAGTGTTGTGTACGTATGGAGTTGTGTACATGTTATACAAGTGGTATGATGTACATGTGGCGTTGTGTAGGTGGTTCCGTGTACATGTGATGTTGTGCACATGTTATGCATGTGGTGTCTTGTACATGTGGTACTATGTATATGTTGTATATGTGGTATTGTGTGCATGTCATACATGTTGTGTTGTAGGCATGTAGTACTATGTATGTGCATTGTGTAGTTGTGGTATTGTGACATGTTTACTCGTTGTGTTGTACTATGTGTAGTACATGTATTTTGTTGTGGTGTACACCAGATGTAAGAGTACGTATTGTGTTGTGTTGTACACTGGGTGTAGGTGTATGTGTGGTATGTCAGCTGTAGGTGCATGTATTGGATAGTGTTGTATGTCATGTGTATGTGTACATGGTTTAAGAGAAGGAATTGGGTGTTTGTTGGGAGTCGAAACCAATTTGGTGTGCATACAAAATAAAGACAAAGGTAGAAACTAAGTATTGATTAAAGGATAATCATGTGATTTATGTTTCCAATCTATAATGATTACAAGTGATCTATGATTCTGGTTTATGATGGTTACATGTGATATATGATTTTTATCTATGATGGTTGCGTTTTGAGCTAACCTAATGTGATATGTTTATACACGATGATTTGGTCAAAGATGTTAGTTTGACTTGTTGTGATAGGAAACAGACATAATTGCAAGTTACCTTGTTAACGAACCACCAGTGAGGTATGATATGAAGTTATTTCAATTTATTTTAAATATAATGGTAGTTATGTGCTTAATATAGGAAAGCATGGGAAATTCTCAATTGGGTGGTTGAAACTGATGACAAGCATTAGCAACAACAACAAAAGGAGTTGGAACAGGCAACAATATGCTAGTAAAGTATTTAGGAGCAGGGCCATTGTGGGACACTAGTACCCAATAGTGTCCATTGGTTTCCATGAGAATGCTATGACTAATATGATTATTTTAAGGTAGGGACATGCTTTGGTTTTTGGACCTTCTGATGCGAGGAAACCTTGCCAAGGCATGGATTTCCCGAGATGGGGGTGCCAACAGAACTTGGAAGGTGTGTGACTACATTGAAGGGGGTGACCAAATTGCCCAAGGGACTGTGTAGTAGAGAAGGGAAGGCCTGTGATATATCTATTTTGGTCATTAGCATTTCTATATGGAATCAAATGTACATTTGGAGTGTGCCCTAGAATAATGAGTTGGTAACTATTCACTGAGAGGACAAGTGGCACATAATTGTAGTGCTGGACATTGGATGCCATTTGAATTTGGTAGTGGATTCTGGACTTATAAAGATCCATAGACAATATAATTATTTGTTGGGTGAAGCAAATGTGTATATGTGTATATGTGGTTATTATTGTAAATTCCATAATGTGTTGTGTTATAAATCTCTAGTAAATAGTATATTTGTCATGTTTTAGAAGATGGTCATTGTAAATAATACAACGAGCTATGTTATAAAGCTCGATAGGCGGTATGTTTTGTTTTCAGTGAGCTTGTTAGTTATAGGTGTCATTGAACATCGAGGATGGTTTTCCCCCAAGGGGGAGGGTTCTATAATGACCCTAGTTAAAATTCCATGTAAAATATATAAGACCATGGTCATGGGACATGTATTCCAAGCTGAATGGTGGGAAAAACATCATAGTGGGTGTTCATTCAGTTTATTATGGCTAAGGAATTTAGCAAAGGTGATAACAAAGGATTTGGAAAGGCAAGAGGCATTTATTTGGCATTTTATTCATGAAAATAATGGAAATTAGGAGAAAAGGAAGGTGAAAGGTCACAGGTTGCATGTGAGGAGGAAATTGAAGGAAAATAATGAAAATGAAGAAAATAGAGGCCTCAATGATAAAAATGATTATGAGGATCAATTGATAAGATTTTGATAGGTTTTTGGTGGAATTCTCTTCTCTTCTCTCTCTCCCTCTCTCATACTCTTCGATAATTAGAGTTTCTTGGAGCACTCTTGGAGGAGTGTGGCATACTTGGGTTTTGGAGCAAGAAGGCAAAGGAAGAACAAGAAATCACAAGAGGACATCGCGATCAATGACTACAATGGGTTTTTCTTGCAGGTATTGAGTTGCATGTATGTTTTCCTCACTAGTTTTGGAATGCATAGCACATGCATGTGGTTTCTTGGTTATGAATTGTCATTATCATGGAGGATTGCCTGGATTGACAATGGTTTTTCCTAGCCTTACCATTTTCTAGATAGCCATTGTGTTATGGCTTTTACTTTTGTTTTTTGGTTGGTTCTCCTGTTCCTTTGGCTAAGGGTTGAGTTATTAGTTTCTGGAGCCTTGATTGGACAAATGCTCTAGAAGCTTTGTAACAACTTGGGTTGAGTTTCTAGTCCTAGAAGCCTTGGTTGGACAAATGCTCTGGAATCCCTCTAACAACTTGGGTTGAGTTACTAGTCCTAGAAGCCTTGTTTGGACAAATGATCTAGAGACCTTAGTGGGATGAGTTACTAGTCTTGGAAGCCTTGGTTGGAAAAGTGCTCTAGAAGCCCAACGACAACTATGGGTTGAGTTACTAGTCCTGGAAGTTGAGTTGGAACAAATGCTTTGGAGCCTTGGACAACTTGGGTAGAGATCAATATGGTGATGGTTAGTGATGTCCAATCATGAGGTGGAATCACTAGTTGAGGGTTGAGGTGGTTTTGCCTCTCAATGTCTTGGTTCGGTTTTGATAGATTTGTTTCATGGTATCCCACATTCATGCTTGGAATATGGCACGGGGGTGACTAGATGAAGAGATACTTTGCTCAACCATTTTTATGGTTGGGTGGTACATGGAAGCCCCAAACCTGGTTGCATTTTGCATATGTTAATAAGAGTTATTTTCCTCTTATAATTGGTGGGTAGGTGTACTTGTTATTATGTGATCTTGATGGTTGTTTTATCATTATTATGCTGCTGGTTATATGCTGGTTATGAGTATGTTTTATGATAGCGATGATGTATGGATCTTATTGTGTTTTTACTTGTAAGTGAATGAAACTGTATATATGGCCTAGTAGATGAAATTGTAGATAATGTGTTGAGGCATCAATGCTTCTTAGAGATTCTGAAATAAGTATGAGACCCCTATGCTTCAGTTATGCTGTTAAGACATGTAGATTTCAAATTTGTGATATGTTTGATGAAATGCATGTCATGGCTAGTAGGGGTCTAGTCTATTCCTTATTTACATTTTTGCAAATGTATCTTTCTTTTGCTATGAAATTTTATTTGTAAAGGTGTCATGGACTTCTAGGCAGTGACTTGGGCTCTAGGCCTAAAAAAGTGGCACAAATCCCAGAGTCACAGGCACAACACTGGGGAGAAAATTCCCCAAACGCTCACTTTCCCTTCTTGTTGGAGTGTCTGAGCCTCCTAAATGCACTCTAGTCCATATCAAGGGAGCGTATAGGAGTTTGATGAATTACAAATTCAGTTGGTCTCAGCGGCTGGTTACTTGAGTGGTTGGGATGGGTCTTAGGAGTTCTGTTTATGATGTGGAAGGTTTATGTAATGTGTTCTGCCAGTTCCACTTCCCTAACTGACACATAGGGAGTCAAATCATATCAAAGTAATCAAAGTAACTTCTCATCACATGTTTACCTGAGTTGGATGGTTACTTGGTTAGATGTGGGAGGAGGGTGTTACATCATGTTTAGGCTAGAGTTAGTGCTTTGTACCCAAAATCTCCATATTATCTTGGCGTTGTGGATTTTATTTGATTTTATTGATATTCAGATGAATGGGCCATAAAAAATTGCCATGAATACAATTCTTAGAAATGCCCCCATCCTCAACAACTTGTAGCATAGGCTTAGACATGTAAGTTTCTACAATATTTTCCTTCTTTCTGTTTCTAAAAATGGGTATGACTAGATTCTTTAATAAATTGAGCACTCTTTTTTTGGATCATTATCTTTTTATTAGGGAGTTGAAAACTACTTTTTTATTTCAAGCATATAATTCATGATAAACTTTGGAATTGGTATGATAGATCCATTACTCAAATAGTTTGTTGCTTATTTGCTGCAAAAGGCGTAAAAAGGTGTAGGTCATAACTTAATCACACATTTTGTAGAGATTTACACCATCGATAAAATCAGGAAGCGATAACACAATAATAAAAATCAATTTTTGCTCGCTAGTATCATTCCCAAAGATTTGTTTTAGAAGCTTAAACCCTTATAGATACATCAACTAAAGATGTTGGATTTAAAAAAAGAAAAAAAGCATTAGACTTAATTTTCAGATTCAGTACCTAATTACATATACACCTCTATTGTTTTTTGTACTAAAATTTCCCAATTATGTGAGGTAATGTCAACTGTGTCAATACCAACACAACAAGTGTTTCCTAGTAACTTCATGCAAGACCATTTAAAAGAGTACACGATTAACTTGTCTCAAAATCTATCATCTATTGTCTCTGTTCATATGTTGTTAGACATAAGTTTTCATTGATGACTAAGGCAAAAGTGGTTGTAAGAAGATTGATCAAGGAGTAGAGACTCTGGATCTATTTCCAGTTCATAAGATCAACTTAAGTGAACCTGGAAACTACTCAGATGGATAGAGGTTGGAAAGAGCTTTCTAACATTATATTGATGTCTAAAAAAGACCTCTTGGAGTGAAATATATGGATAGTTGGAGTTTACAGGTCAAAGTGTATAACTAACTTTGGTGTTGTGGTTATCTATTTCTAGAGTTGGGACTATTTTGGTGAGGTTTTGGCATTTTGCCAAAAATTTCTAAGTGATTGGTGAAGGATAGGAGTTAAACCTTGGCCATGTACATGGGTGGATTAGGCACCATGTGTCTAGATTAGCTAATTAGACAAATTATGGGGGGCCATGCTCACCCAAGGGTTAATAATGGGGGGTTTGCGATATGTGGGATTTCTCAAACATCCAATCGTGAAATCAACAACCCTCATTAAAAGTAGACCCCATTCCCCCTTTACCATGAAACCACATGGGGGGGTCCATGAAAACCATAAGGGTTAAGCTAGACAAGCCCCTATTAGAAACATCAGCTCAGAAGTCTTTCCCCAATATTTATCCAAGGTGCAGAGGTTAAAACATCCAAGGAAATAGTCCTAGGGTGAAGTGGAAAGGTGAGTTGCTGATATAATAGAGAAATCGATAAATAGTGTGCACGAAGGAGCATACATGATAGATCATCCCATACATATTTCTCCAGGAGTTTCCAAAGGCTATGAAAATTAAAAGGTTTGGGGAAACAAAGCCGGGGGAATGGGAAAATTCCTGTTAGGTTCCATAGAAAATTCTTGTCCTTACCTTCGAAAATTAATGAATAATTCATTGAAAAACACAAGCCCAAGAACCCTTACTTCCATATGATGACATGGGAGATTAAGAATGTGGAAAAAGACACATGAGGACACATGGAATAATTTTATTGGCTTCATGGAGTGACATGGAGCCACAATAGCATGATGATGTCAATAATACGCATGGCACCAATGAGGATGTGACATGTGGCATGAAAATTTGGCATTTTTTGGGTGGCCAAGTGGGTAAAAAATAGGTGACATGTGGCACTACTTAGTGAGTGACACGTGGCACCCTTGTACATGTTGTATACATGGTGACATTGATGTAACCATGTCAATTTTCTTATTGGTCCATGTGTATAGTGCGAGGTCCTGTAGGGACACATCAACCCAAATACTAAAAATCTAGGCACACTAGTGATTCTTTAACTTGATTTGAACAATTTCACGAGGTTGATGCAATGCCGAGAAATAATGGCATGTGAGTTGGCATAACAAGCCATCCCTTCGATGTTTCAATTGGTCCATGTGTAAACGCATGGTCCCACTGGCACTCATAAACCTAGAAGTTCGACCCCGAAGGTAATTAAAGGGTCTCCATTAATTTTTGTTAGGGAAATAAAGTCGGGGGCTAAGGGTTTTCTCAAGGATCGAGTGATACCCGTGAGATGACCAATGTTGTAGAAGGTTTAGAATAGTGGTTAAACCCTCAAGGACGTAACACAAAGGGGCTCAATAGGAGGTTATTTGTGAAGGTTTATAATGTAAATCCATCGATGATAGGTCATTCCACAGTCATGATTTAAACACCTATGGGCTTATACTAAGGTCCTATCAAATGAACGAGTTGACAACTTTGAAATTTGGCATTTTGGGTCATATTTAGTGATTTTCCACAAATCTGGCAGTGCACTAAGATTAGATATCATGGCATGAACGATTTAGCAACATTTATAGCCACCTGGACATATATTAGTAACATATTTAGCAAATTGGCCAAATCTGGTAGTTTGCCAAATTTAGAAAGTCATTGCTAAATCTTGTAACTCATCATAATTAAGGAAATTTCTAGTTAACTCAGTTTTTCTCACAAGGACAACGTATCATAGTTTAAATAATTATTGAACGCATCTAGAAGACTTAACAGAAGTGGGACACAAGAAAAAAAATAATTTATGCACGTTAAGGAGCCAAAGTTTACTAAAGTTCTAAAAATTAAAAATATTAGTCCTTATTGTTTATAAGCAGAATTGTATTTGCAAGAAGTAGGTTTTATGCTATTTCTATTAGTGTTGGTGTTATGTGTGTTGATAAAAGATTGAAGGATGCTAAAGGTGATTTTGATGGTGATTGGGGTATGTGATTGAGGAGAAATTTATTTGTTTTATGAAAGGAAGTGGCCTTCATGATTTGAATTTGAAAATGGAATGAAAGATGAATCAAGGATGTCAACCAAGTCATAACTTGCAGATCATGGGTTGCAACTCCTAGTAATGGATGGTAAACAATCAAGGATTATAGCTTCTTTCACCGGTATCTGATAAACTAGGGGTAGTTGCTCCTTTTAGTAGTAGATGATAAATTAGGGAGTAGTAGCTTAATTTTGGCTGGAGCCAAAGAAATTGGTAACAGTACATTGAAGCTTTCCTTTGCGAAAGTAATTGAAGAAATTTTTGAAGAATCTATGTTTTTAATCTGTGCTTCTTGTGTTGATTCTTGTGATGCTTATATGAATGGTTTCTAAAGTGTTTATTAGTGTCATAGTATCATTTACTTATGAATGAAAGTTTTAAAATTCTCACAATATTGATTCACTCCCCCTCTCAGTATTGTCCTGGTTTCTAACAATTAGTATTAGAGTACACAAGTTACTTCAGGTCAACTTAAAAATTGGAAGAAAGATTACGGACCATGGCAAACTAGGAAGGAGGATACACCAATAGGTCACCTATGTTAAATGAAACAAGCTATGTGTTTTTCAAAGTAAGGATGAAAGCCTATATTCAATCTCTTGGTGTTGATGTATGGGACACAGTGGAAGAAGAATATCAAAAGCCTCAAGCTTTGATTACTAGAGGTTAGAAGATGGAATTTACATGCAATGCTAAAGCTATGAATTCTCTGCTTGCTGGCCTACTTGAATCATAACTAGTGAACGTCATGGATTGCACTACTGCAAAATCTATTTGGGATAAGATTAGTAGCTTCTATGAAGGAGAACAAAGTAAAGTAATCCAAACTTCAAGTTTTTAGAATGCAATTTGAGTCTTTGAAGATGCGTGATGATGATGATATTGCTAAATACTTTCTTAGAGTTGATGGGGTTGTGAACACAATAATAGGTCTTGATGAATATTTAAAAGAGCCAGTAGTAGTCCAAAATTTTATGAGGTATCTCCCTAAGATATTTAATCCTAAAGTAGTATCCATTGATGAGATGAAAAACTTGAAGACTCTCACTTTGGATCAACTGCATGACACTATTTCTGCCTATGAGATGATAATTTCTAATGGCAATACTACAATAAAGTGGTCATCCTTCAAAGTAGATAATAAGCCCAAGGAAGAACATAATGATTCATGTTGTGAATCAGATGAAGAGGAAGCTAAGTTCATGCAGAAGCTTAAGATAGGCTTAGGTAAGTACAAAGATATGCTACCTTTTAAGTGCTTTAATTGCAGTAAAGTAGGTCATTATGGTTCCAAGTGTACATAAAAGAAGAAGAATTAATGTGACCATAGACAAAAATTTAGAAAAGTGCAAAAGGATAAAAAGAAGGATAAGAAGAAGAGTTTCTACATACAAGAATCCAGTTCCTCTGAAAGTGAAGGTAGACAGTCATCAGATGAGGACAAAGATCATGAAAGATCAAAATAACTTATGCTCATCACCATAGAAAATATGGAAGTAGAAGTTGTTGACTCTGATGGAGAAGAGGTTGAAGTTGACATAGAAGGAGAGTTGGTTAGTGCTCTTGAATAGATTCATAGGCCGAAGAAGAAAAATAAAACAAAAAAGGAACTACTGATCAAAGACAAAGTTAAAGCTATTGAACTTCTACTCCTGCAAATTGAAGAAGGTAGAAATATCCAAGAAATATTGAAAGAGAAACTAAATGAGAAAAATCAAACATGTGAAAGGATTGAAGGAGAAATTGTCTTTCCGAGGAAAGAGCTTGAAAAAGAAAAAAAATAGTTGATATTTAATGAGAAATTTGGAAAATGGATCAAAAGTTTAAATGAACTTCTCAAGGCTCAAAGAGTCTCAAATAAGAGAGCAAGTCTTGGATATGAGGTTGAGTCAAGATCAACAACTGATGTGAAGGGAAAGAAAGAAATCATCTTTGTGTAAGCATTAAAAAATGCAGAAAACACAACAACAACAAAAATATCCAATGCAATAAGAAAGATATAAAAGGAGCACACAGTTCAATTTGCAGCCAAAGACAAATCAACTATTGCAAGATAGAAGAAGCAATTTAATTTAGAAAAAGTTTGATAATGGAAGAGATGCAAATCAAAATTTTCATAGAGAAGCTCAACTAATCTTCAGAAATCGATTTTCTCCCAGGTATGAAGACATCTTTCCAGGATATTTTTTTAGTTGTACAAATTATGGGCACAATATAACAAATTGTACAGTGAATATGTCATTTAGATAGTTTAGTTCATAAGGAAAAATTTATCAGTTTGCAAATTAGAGTGTAAGATAGAGGAGGAGCATAATTAGACTCAAAAATTCATTCTCTCCTTTGAACAATTTGATTCAATGTTATGTCTATTAGAACTTTGGCCATAGAGCAGTTGATTTCATATTTAGAAACAAAAGGTTTGGTGAAAAAATCAAGCAAACAAGCCAAAATCCAAAATTTTGGAAGGAAAAGGAAAACACAGAAAAATGTAATGTGGTTTTATATGATCATAATGAAGGAAACCATTGGTATGTTGAGAATTACTATTCTAGGCACATGTTAGGAGATAAAAGTAAGTTTCTTTTGCGGAAACCAGTCAACAAAGGTAATGTGACCTTGGAAATAACGCACCTAGTAAGATTGCTAGTGTTAGGCCCCTATACTACTAGGGTAACCCCTCATTTTTATTAGTAAAACCCCCTTATTATATTGATGTACCCATCTAGTGCCCATATTGTTACTATTGTGCCCCATAGAAGCCCACTATTGTTATTATTGTGCCCTTACATTCCACTATTGTTATGTCGTCTCTGATTATATTATGACCCCTTAGACTCCGATATATAGAAAGGAGGTCTTTTCATTTGTATCATCCAAGAATTATTCATTTGCGTAATGTAAAGGAGGTTGCCCCCTCGAAGAGGCTGAATTCTAAGGCATTGATATCTCTTTTCTATCTTTTTGTGAGCTGGTTTCATAATAGCCAGTAAAGGAATTGACAACCTAGCTAATGGTAGAGGTAAATATGAGGGTGTTCTATTTGTTGATAGGTTTAAGCACATTTTACTCAGTGTGTCTTAGATGTGTGACCAAGGCTATGATCTGTTATTCAAAAGATAAAAATTATCAAATTAAGTTTGTAGGTATAAGAGAGATAATAGTTGAAGTTGTTAGAACACACAATAATGTTTATGTTCTAAAAGAGAAGATAGAGAGGTTTTGTTTGTTAAAGATTGATAAGAGCTAGTTGTGGAATCAAAGGCTAGGACATATAAGTTTTGATCAGATTGTCAGATTGAGAAATAATAATGCTATTATATATTTTCCAAAGCTTCAAAATCTAGAGAATACTATTTGCAAATGCTATCGTATTGGAAAACAATGTGCATAAGGTTTGATAATGGAGGTGAGTTTATTTCAAAAGAGTTTGATGATTTTTGCAAGAAACATGACCTCAAAAGGAAGTTTACCATAGCAGAGACTCTACAAAAAAATTGTGTAGCAGAGAGAGTCAATAGATCAGTTTAGTAGTTAGATAGAGACTTGATGGGAGAAAGAAATATACAATAGATATTTTGGGCTAAAGCCATTCGCACAATAATGGAGAATCTAAACAAGGCACACTTCATACCAAATAGTGATAAAAATCCATAAGAGATATAATATGGTAGAATTGCTACACTTCATAATTTCAAAGTGTTTGGAAGCAAGTGTTATATCAAGAAGAAAGATAAAAAAGAATGGAAGGTTCGAGCAAGAGTTGATGAAGGTATTTTTCTTGGATACTCTCATACTAGCAAGGGCTATAGATGCTACAACAAGAATACAAGGAGAATAGTTGATTGCTTTGATGTTAAGGTTGATGAACATATTGATTTTGATGATAATCAACCACTAAATATAAGCTCCAATAATCCAGTCAAAAATGATGAAAAGGACAATGAGTCATTTTTAGATGACAATATTGAAGAACCCCTCAATACATAATATAAAGATCCTATAACGTATGTACAAAAATACCACCCACCTAACCAAATTGTTGGTGACTTCAATTCAGGTGTTCAAAAAAGAAGATTGTTAAATCCCCCTACTCAAGCGCATGTAGCTTTGTTATATATGATGGAAGAAAATGATTTTTCTCAGGCCTTCCAACGTGAAAATTTGTTAAATGACATGAATTAAGAGCTTGATTAGATCAGGAACAATTAAACATGGGAGCTTGTCCCTAGAACAAAAAACAAAAATGTTATTGGCGTGAACTTGGTCTTCAGGAAAAAATTGAATGAACACGGTGAAGTGGTAAGAAATAAATAAATGTTAGTTTTCAAGGGCTATGTACAAATTGAAGGCTTAGAATTTCATGGCACCTTTGTTCCTCTAGCTCAATTAGAAGCAATTCACATGTTTTTTGTTTTTTCTTGTTCAAGGAATTTAAGATATATTAGATGGATGCAAAATCTACCTTTTTAATTGGATAATTGCAAGAAGAAGTTTATATTGAACAACTTGATGGTTTTCAATTATCAGATCAATATGATTATGTTTGCAAGCTGAAAAAGGATTGTTATGGTCTCAAGTAAGCCTTATGGGCTTGGTACTCCAAGTTGTAAAATTATTTACCCAAGTGTAATTTCAAAAGAGGTGCAATTGATAGTGATTTGTATGTGAAATCTATTGATGGATTATTGTTAGTTTTTGTTTTTTTATGTTGATGATATTATTATTTCCATTGTTTCATATCCACTATCATGCCATTTTGTAGCTGATATGAAGGCATAATTTGAAATGTCTATGTTTGGATAACTTTCTTATTTACTTGGTTTTTAGATTGCACAATCTTCCAAAGGAATTTGTATCGCACAATACAAGTATATGAAGAAAGTTTTGAAGAAATTTGGCATGGAGGAATGATCTTTGGTGAGCACTCCAATGGTTATTGGTTGCAAACTTAGCAAGATTGATGAATCACTATAGGTGGATTAAAATTTATACAAATCGACTATTGACAGCCTCTTATACTTGTTAGTATCTAGACCAGACATTATGCATGTAGTTGGTGTTGTTGAAAGATTTCAAACAACCCACAGATAACATCATCTTCTAGCAGCTAAGAGGATTTTCAGATATCTTAGGGCCACAATGGATTATGAACTTTAGTACCCCAGAGATAAATATTTTTCAATAGATTTTTTTACTGATGTTGATTGGGCAGGAGATGTAGATGACTAAGAGAGCACTAGTGGCAATGCTTTCTTTCTTGGTGAATGTCTTGTTTCATGGTTGAGCAAGAAGCAAGCCTCAATTCTCTCTTTATTGCTGAAGCAATATATATAGCAACATATTCTTGTTGCACTCATATATTATGGATGAAGCAAACTTTACAAGATGTGTAGGTGATATATGATCAGTCAATACCAATCATATGTGATAATAAAAGTGCAATCAACATGTTCAAGAACCATGTTTTCCATTCAAAGATAAAGCATATTCCAATCAAGTAACTTCCTCAGAGAACAAGTTGCAAATCAGATTGTCAAGTTAGATTATGTGCATACAAAAGAGCAAGTAGATGATATATTCACCAAGTATCTCCTAAGATATAAATTTGAGTACTTAAGGCAAAGATTACCTTCCTCCACTAGGTCTTACTCAAGAGGAAGAAAGGAAGCTAACAAGCCAACAACATTGTTATCACCAAAAAATGATCACCTAGCCATTTCTAACTAGGTGGATTGAAATACACCACGTAGGATTAAATTTACCATAGTAAAATAACTTTCACCATGAGAAATAATTTAGTAAACCATTTTTATTAAATTATTTTTTGATTAAAATTAAAAAAACCCCACGAGAATAATTGAATAAATCATTATTTATTTATTTTTCTCTAGGAATAGTTATTAAACCACTGTTTGATAATTATTCCTTGTCACGTTTGACTAAATCCCCTAGGAATAATTAAATAAATCACTATTTATTTATTATTCCTTAATTATATTATTAGAATAATTGTTAAATCACTATTTAATAATTATTTCAAATTCACACCATTCTTAATCCTCGGAAAATAATTCATACATTATTTTATTTGTTATTTATTTCTAACTTAAGATATTTGACCATTTTGAATATCTTTTCCCTCTCCAAAAAATATAATAAAATATTCCTAACGGTTAGATCTTGATTTGTTCAATATAATTTTATTATTCTCCATTTTAGAGATTAAATCAATACTTTGTTATAAATAGGAGGGTTTTCCATTCATTCTTCACCATGATCATTATCATCGTCACCATTATCTTTTTTTTTTTTATCTAAGCTCCCACTTGAGTTCTACACATTGTTTTGGGTTTTTCACACATTGAGAGAGAGGATAGATTATTGAAGCATCGAGGACATCAAAGGATCCATCTCACAAAGTGGGATTTGCAAACCCTTTTGTAGATCTCCTTCACCAAGTGTTATTAATAAATATTTATTATTCATTTTTTTTTTTTTTAATTTGGGTTATTACATATATATATATATATTATATATATATATATATATATATATATATATAAATATATAAATATATATATATATAATATTATATATAATATATATATTGTTGTTGTTTTGGATCACATATGCTGTTTTTTTGCAGGTTTTCCTAGTTTTATTATTGCATAACTGAAGTATAAGAAACCACAAATTGTTGTTAGAGTCACGTGTCACCATTGACTTAAGTGGAAGTTTTTTTGGTACACCTTTCAAAAAATTTCATACTGACAAATGGCGACTCCACTGGGCATTTAACTACACGGTCGTCAATAAATGGCAACTTCACTGGGTTTTTAGCTACATTTTTTTTTCCAAAAAATGATGACTCCACTAGTGTAGTAATTTAGTTCTTGGGTGACTAAAGTTTCAGTAAATTTTAGGGTTTTCTATAACTATTTTTAGCCTATCAATTTCTATTTATAGTTTTCTTTCCTTTTTGTCAAATTTTCGGATTCTGGTTGTTTTTTGGTTCTTTCTGCATGTCACAGGTACCAGTCAAGCATGAGACAACAAAATCTATGTGATATTTGTTGATCGAGATTCCTAGGAGAAAAACACACTTTTCATTCCTAAATTTCCATTCCAGAGCACACTTTTTGGCTCAATAACTGCGTTTTCCACTATTTCTAGGTTAGCACCCACGTTTCGGATTTTTTCAAAAAATTTTCAGGCTTGCCGAGAATGTTATGTGTAGACTGGGAAGGGTTTCTTATCTCTATTTCAGTCTCCCCTAGGCCTATATTCTCTTATTTTTTCTCTTTGAGGAAGGAAAAATCCCCCTAGCATTTAGAGTGCACCTCCACATTTTTAGGAAGAGATTGGTTGGGTGAGGAGTTTCAACATTTTCAGCTATTGATTTTTAGAGTCTGGTCCATTACTTTACAATAATTTTGGATAGGATTATTCCATATTTTTTCCCTTTAGAGTTTGGGTTTTTCCTTCCTCCCTTAGGATCCCCTTGAGCATCCTTGTTTTGGAGATTCATACCTATACTTTGCAACATTTGTCACCTCTAATTTTTGTTGTGTGTCTGCACCATTTACAAAATATTAGTGCCTCTAGATCTCAGTCCCTTTGACATTAGGTATTTTAGGAATTTTATGTCTCTTTGAGTAGCTTGTTTGCCTTCTCTGCCTTATCTTCTTGATAACCTTTTCGAGTGGAGTTTTGTGTGTTTGATTGGTTGTTTATTTTTCTATTATTTTCAACATTATTTATAGTATTCCAACACTTTATTTTCAACAACACATGACATCATAAAACATTCTCAATTAACTCATTACACGTTAATAATTTAAAATACATAGATTAAGCCCACTTGGGCACTAGGACCAAACAATATTTGTAGTTTAGGTGTAGGATAGGTGGGAAAGGCTTTTAATAACACTCTTTGATCACTTGCATTGAGACATAGAAGTTGACATATTATGGAGATTAAAGTCCTTCACTATGCCATGGTCCAAAGCTAGAGCGTGTCTGAAACCTGATTCAGAGGGGGTTAGGCTAAGTCATCGTGCGAGCGATTCTGCTCGGGGCTACCTAACTAGTGGCAAGAAATCCCATGCATTGGTTGATCACCAAGAAGCTCAAGACTCAACCAACCCCATGGGACAGAGGTAACTATAGTGGCCAATCTTAGGAAAATATCCTATAGGACTGACTATGGGAAGCAATTGATTGTCTACCCTACCTTTCTCTGGACAACTCTGCTTGTGGGGATGAGATTTTGTCAAGTAAGAAGTTCTTTGGAAGGCCATATGAAAGCACAGATTTAGGAATGTTTGAGGATTTAGACCACTTATAAGATACATGTATTTTTATTTAATATGTCGTGTTTGCTTGTATTAGAGTAGCATCATTAATATAGTTAGTTTACACTTGGAAACACTGTGTTGGATGTTTTCTTGCTGTTTTTTTCTCTTTTACTCATATCATCAACCTTTAGTCCTTAGAGTAATCACTGTCTTGACATGATTGAGCCCCCTAGGCATTTGTTGTAGAGAATTCGAGGCCTTCACCCTTAGTTTCCATTAGGAGACATTACTCCTCCCCATCAAGTTAGAGTACATCCTCCTAGTCCTCCATCAAGTCATCATTCTGACTCTAGTTCTACTAATTCTTCTAGTTCTTCCTTCGATTCCGCATATTCTCAACCCCATACCATCACCATGTTTGACACCAACATGGATGCATGAAACCAAAGTGGTAACCCAGGTACTAACCAGGGTAACCCCACAAGTGGAACATCTACTGGTATTGTCACTCCTACTCCATTACTTACTTTTATGGATGGTTTGAGTCTCCTTTATTTTAGATAGCTCATTAATGATCCTCTTCTCCATGATCCCAATTGGCCAACTATACCTATTGAAATTCCTTCCGAAATCCCCAAGTTTGAAGTTAATCCTAGAGAATGTCCCACAAATCATGTTTTCTCATTCCATACATGGTGTTCATCCAATTCTGTCCCCAAAGACCCCATCCATCTTCGTTTGTTCCAACACACTTTTACTGTAGTTGCTATTAAGTGGTATGTCGATCAACCCAGAGCCACTCATTCCACTTTTGTGACTCTTGCAAAATATTTTCTTGCCTATTTCTAGATACCTCTCTGTTATGACACTGATACCGAACTATTGAATTCTTTCCGTCAAACTTTTGCTATTCGCTTATCCGACCATGTTCAGGAATGGCGTAGAAGGAGGAGTATATGTAAATATCTTGAATTCAAAGACTATGTCAATATGGATTGGTTCCTTATATATCTTTTGGCCCCCATTGTTAAAGATTTTGCTTCTCACTTCCCTAAATTTGAGGAAGATGTGCTCCAAGTAGCCTTCAAATTTGATTTGATCTATGCCCAACTAGGTTATGTTTATACTATCATTCCCAACCTACCTCAGCCTGGCACTACCAATGCACCCAAGGCATCTCATGCTGCTAATGCTATCATTGGAACCATTTCAAAACCTCTAGTTAAACCTTATGCTCCACCTTCGATGAGTTATTGTCAAATCCATGGAGGGATCGATTCCTCTTACACCTATCCCTCCCCCAATATTCCACATGGCAACCTTTATCTAGGTCCCATAACGTCATATGCATATCCCCATCTATATCAATAGATGCGAGGGCCAAATGTTGATCCACATATTTATCCTAATGTTACCCCATCATCTTATTATATGTATGCATTGCCTAGCACTCCAATCCACCGACACCAACACCCCAACCCCCCATGCCTCCTCCACAAGGTCATGTGTATGCTTAGCAGCGCACAACCAATCCCCCCAAACCTAATAAAAGGAACAAGGGGAAAGGTAATTGAAGCCAACAATCTCAACATAATAAGGCAGCTAGGGTCCACCACCTAATGCACCTCATATAAACCATCCTAATCCTGCAACCTAGTAACAGGGCAGCCAACCCAAGCAAAACAAGGGTATTCTTATGAACAAACCTTGTGGCTATTGTGACGTATATGTCCATTATACTCATGAGAGTCCCCTTTTACCTCAAATGCGTCAAGCATGGGAAGCTTAAGAAACTGCTTCTAGAGGACCACATCCCATCACTCCTTCTCCTCCTCCTACTTCATCTCAAGCAGATGTGGTTGCCAATCCATTTCCTCACCAAGGATATCTTGTTGCTCAACCTACATAAGGGCATGCAACTCCCCCACCTCCACCATCCAGTCACAACGATTATTAGATTCTTATGATGAATTCTAATGAGGTCAATATCGAGCCAATCAACCTTCAAACTTGATCACACCAATATGACAAGCCACCTGCTAAGTTAACTACTGAGTCCCAACCCAAAGTTTCCGTTGCTCCTCTGTCGTCATCCAATGGTACCTTAAATATTCCTTTGTGTAAGTTAGAGGTTATCCCCAATATCCCCAAAGGTCCATTACATTGAAACACTACTTCTACTAAAGCCACCCATACCTATAGCATAGTAGATGACTTGGTGCAATCTTTTGCCACCATGGCAATGCTAGAAGTCCTCCAGATGTGCCCATCCCAATGAAAATATCTACTCCCTACTTTTGGTGTTGTGGATCCCCATGACGATCGTATGATTGTCTTTGATGTTGATAACTCAAAACATCCTCCCGTACATTCATCTGTTTCATTTCAAATACCAATCTCCATAAGAAATGCCACTATTCAGTGGTGTATCATAGATAAAGCTGCCTCCATCTTTGTGAGGGCTACTAGTTTTTGGAAGCAACTTGGTTCACCTGGTCTGTCTCCTTTCACCATCACTCTCCATGCTTTGGAAAATCATCCCTCTTAGCCCCTTGGCTTATATCGCAATTTTCCTATCATTTTTTTCGGAAATATTGTCTTTATTGACATCAAAGCCGTTGATTCCCCATTAGATTATAACATCCTCTTAGGTCATAGTTACACCTATGATATGTTAGATGTTGCATATGTGGTTCTCCATAATATGTGCTTCCCTCATAATGGAAATATTTTCCCTATCGATCATCTGACATTCTATGATCCTAAATCTCAAGCTTAACCTTAGTCCAATATCTCATCAATGATTGGAAATAAGACTATCTCGTCCCTTGCCAATGTATCTCTTTGAGTCTACAAATATTCCACCTTTCTTGCTGCTTATTATGCTCCACCACTTACTCCTTATGAGCTTCTCTCATACAATGTTTGCATGCTTCAAGCATCACACGATACCCACAAGCAGTCTAGTATGCCTTCACAACAACCAACACCTATGCAACTTGTTGTTCTCAACTCAACCCAACCTTTCGGTACCACTCCTTAAGGTCCCCTTCCTTTTGTTGGTATCTCTCCTAGTCCTTTCAGCCTAGAACCATACCCCCAGGTCTTAACCATCTTGGAGAACTTCTCCCTAGTCATTACCCTTCTGGTCATATATTGTTCTTATTTCCACCCCCCAAGAGTTTATTATACACTTTTTATGGCTACATTGAGTTTACCTAACATTACCTTGGGGATCCCATTCTAGTAAATTGATCGTCTCGCAAACATTCCCCCATATCAACTCAAACCTTACACTGCTTTGACACCTGTTCAACCTGTTGTTCCTACCCCTTCCTTTGCTTTAGTTCCACAACAAGCTCAATAGGAGCCTACTCTTATTGTGAAAACATCTCATGAGGGGGGAAAGTCCAAGAAAAGGGAACCAAAGACAAGGCACCCCAAACAACTCCAACCCCTCCTAAGTCACTTAATCTTATTCCTCCATGTGCTTTGTGTGATGTTGTTGGCCATGCCACCAATAATTGTCCTAAGCTCCCTCATATCAATAATGTGTTCTCTGACTCTAATATTCTTGAGGTTTGTGTCACCTTACTTAAGTCAACTAATAATAATAGATCATTACACATGAATCACCCCTGTTCTTTGTATGATAATTATGACCAATATTCTCATCATTGTATCTATCTTGAAGACTTTCGTGATACACTTAAAGTGCTTCACTAATTAGAGGCCACTCATAGTGATTCCACCTCTCCTCTACCCATGGGTTTAGGTCCAAGTCCTATTCCAGAGCAAGAGGTCTCTCAACCACCCATTGTGATCCCTCCCCCTAATGTCGAGATGACGGATATTACTAGTCCTATTCTCTACCTATCATCATCCACGAGATTGATATACTGGGACTCCCTTGACGTATCCTATTGTGATTTTTTTGAACCTTCTTCGATGAACACTTCAGTCTCAACGGTAGATGTCACATCTACCAGTCACATGTCTCCTAGCCTTGATGATGCATATGTGAACCTTGTCTCTCATTAATATGCATCAAGTAGATCCTCTTCATCATGTGGTCTCTCTTCCTCCATTCCTCCCATATTTGATTCTAATGAATACATCATGGAAGCCATGACCACCCTTGATTATCCTTGGGATGATATGAATCATCGTGCATACTTCCTTTTGTAGGAAACCCATGAATAATATGTTATGGAGTCTAAAGACTTCATCCATGGTGAGGTCGATTGGTTCAATCACCCCTTACTTCAAACCAATGAATTCGAACACATCCACCTTGTGGCCATTACATTTTCGTACAATTTTTGGGGAAGGGGGCATCCACTTTTGAGAGTCCCGGAGAAGTAATTCTCCCCAACCATCCTTGTGCATTTGATAGTGTCGACTGTAGTACCATTATTCTTCCCCATTTAGAAGAATCTCTAAATTCTCATATCAGTTATGATCACTCTAGGGATGGTCCACTTAATCATTCCACCATCTTACATTAACAACCGAATCCTTTAGACATTATTGTTGGCCAAACACCGTGTTGTCTAGGTGAGCATCAATTCATTATATCTGAAGCCACTCTTTGGTATGGTGACACCATGTATGAAAACCCACAAATTCAATCCATTAGATTCATATATGCAGTACCAAATGAGAATGGTAATCCACCATTTCCTTTATCTATCTATATCTATCCATGCTTCCCACAATAAGCCATCCATAACATAAATAAATGGTGAACCATATCATCAAAATGTGTATGGATTCCATTACTCTAAATAAATCTAGTATTTCCATTGCATGCTTGGGGGGGACACTGATATGATTTATAATATTATATTGTTGTGCTAATATCCTCCTCAGATTAGAAACAAAATGCTTTCAATGTGCTTAAGGATTCATGATTTTTTTTGCAAGTGAAATGATGAGTTTTTATGTTAATTTTACGAGAATTTTAACATAAATAAGAGATTGAACAACAACATAAACATGTACAGAACATCATCAAAATTACATTACAACAGGAACATGAAAAAGGAGTTCACCCCTCTTGGGCTACGTCTCCTTGGTCCATATTCAAATGGCTTGGGCCTCTCTATTATGCTCAAAAGTGTAAAAGTATGTGTTTACAATGCTCAAATTCTTATGAAACCTACTCCAATGAGTCCATAATGTCAAAAAATGTCTACTTAGCCTCTTTTTGCATCTAATTTGGTCAAAAACTGAAGAAGTTATGACCTCTCCTAGTTTTCCCAATATTCGCTCCACAAATTGCACCATTTCCAACATGATCCTATATTTTCACTCCAAAAAGTGCTAACAAGGTGAAAATTTCACCACATGATGGCAATAAACTATCATCACTGACAATTCCCTCGCAAATCGTAATTGACGGGAACTGACAGGTCTTATGGTTTGTGAATGTGGACTCGGCGACTATGCAATTGTGATAAGCAATAGACTCGACGAAACTATCAATTGCAGTATAATTGTATCACATCTGGAATATATCGCAATCAATGGAGCTAGGGTAATACATATAACGAGACTTTTCACTGTGTGATATGTGATTGCAATATCGCAATCACAACATAATCCTAATGGGGTCGATTCTATAACACTTCCCTTCCACGATGTGCGAATGTGACCATTGCATCACAATCCTAACTTGTTATGGGGTTGATTCTTTAACACTGACCCACCTTCGATATGCGATTTTCAAAATGTGGTGCCAATGGCGGGAAGCCACTTGGTGCTTCCCCATTTGCTGAAGAGTCTTGCCATCTGTCCAATTCAACCCTGAACTTTGACTTGAAGCTAAGTTTATTGAGATTCTGCCACTTTGAGTTTGAGCCTAATTTTGAGCACCTAATCACTCCTCCCCATTGGAAGCCTTTTGGACCCCAAAATATCACTTTCAATTGTCTAGTAGGTGAGGGTATAGTTCGCTCACCTTTCCAACCTCTATCCATTTGGCTTTTAAAGGAGTTTTACCCTTGAGCTCCACTCAAAGATAATTGACACTTCCCCCTTTTGATATCCTTTTTCTTCTGTCAATTATAGTGTCTTGTTGAAGCTTATCAAGGAATTATGGAGAAAAGTATTCAATATATGGAATGTGAATATTATCTTCTTTATCTTCAATCAAATGAGGCTCATACAACCTTAAATTCTCAACATTAACAACAACATAAATTTTCATATATGAAGGAAAATCCAACCTGACGGCATTGTTACCAATCTTTTCCAAAATTCTAAATGGACTGTATCTATTTGGTTTTAGATTTTTACCTTCTCCTTGGAGCCTCTCTTTGTTAATGTGAAGCCAAAATTCATCACCAACTTGGAAATTGTGATCTTCACAATGCTTGCCATGCCTTTCTTTGTGTTATGAAACCAGCTCACAAAATGATAGAAAAGAGAGATCAACACCTTAGAATTCAGCCTCTTCGAGGGGGCAACCTCCTTTACATTACACAAATGTACAATTCTTGGATGATTCAAATGACAAAACCTCCTTTCTATATATAGGAGTCT
>APFE030460361.1:0-21638 GCA_000404065.3 Pinus taeda
AGTCATCTAAAAATGATACATAGTACATAGACTTACCCAGTGATGGAACCTTCATAGGTCCAAACACATCACTGTGCATAAGCTCTAATATCTGTTTCACCCTCTTACTACCAGAGGGGAAACTCACCTGATTATGCTTCCCATATACACAATTTTCACAAAAATCAAAATCCAAAGAGCTATTACTCATACCTTCTACCATACCTTTACCGTGAATTATTCGAAGGCCCTTCTCTCCAATATTTCCAAGCCTTTGATGCCGCCACATGGTCTTCTCTCCAGAGACCACTAGATATTCTACTCCACTTTCAAGAGCCATAGAACTGTTGCACGCATCAACAACAGTGCTACCTTGCAGCTTATATAGAGTTCCAATCTGAACTCCCCACATCGATACCAATGCTCCCTAAACCATCTTGCAGGTATCCTTCTCAAACACTATTTTTACACCTGCATGATCCAGCTTGCTTACAGAAATCAGATTTCTGGCCAATGCAGGGATATGTAGAACACCCGGAAGTGTTCTGACCCTTCCACCTTGCAACTTCAAATTTACCTTTCCATGACCAATGATTCTAGCCTTCCTATCATCCCCTAAGAAGACATCACCACCATCATATTTCTCATACTCGCAGAACAAATCTCTGTGGGGAGTGAAGTGAAAGGATGCACCTGAGTCAATCAACAATGCCTCATGATCTACATGTGTACTTGAAGAAGCCAAGTACACATCCCCACCTTCATCTGAGGTGGTTTTCGCCTCTGCAAAAGGAGCATGATCATATCCCTTTCCTTTGTCAGGAGCTTTAGATTTATAGTCTATTTTGTAGTTCCATTCCATTCCGCATTTCTAGCACACCATCTTTACAAGTTTTCCTGGAGATTTAGATCTCCCACTCGGTGAATTATTTTTGTTTCTGTTCTGGGACCGCCCTCGTACAAACAAGGAATCACCATTTTGGCTCTCCATATTTTTCCATCTCATCAACTCTATCAGCAAGGATGAGACTATTTCATAAAAATGCAAGGCAATTGAATTGCTACCTATTGCAATAACCAGACTATCCCACAAATCTAGTAGAGAACACAACAAATTGATGCACTTATCTTCATCTAAAATTTTAATATCAACAGATGCTAACTGACTTACCACAGTATTAAATGCATTCAGATGCTTTGTCACCAAGTCTCCATCTTTCATCCTTAGGTTATACAACTTTTTTCGCAGGAACAGTTTATTCACCAGAGACTTATATTGGTACAAAGTCCCTAACTTGTCCCACAAAGCCTTCATCTTAGCTTCCCCTGGTACATTCAGCAATACTGAATTTGAGACACACAATCGTATTGTGCTCTTTTCCTTCCGATCCAACTTCTTCCATTCTTCATTAGACACTCTTGTTGGTTTAGTGCCCGGATCTACTACGATCCACTGATCTTTATCCAAAAACAGATCCTCCATCTTGAGTTTCCACAACTCAAAACTCTGACCATTAAATTTCTCGATCTCTATCTTTCCATTGCTCACCATCTTCTTTCACCACCAGGATTGATCTCGCAGATCTCCCACTAAACAAGGTCTACCACAGGCCTGAGCGAAACCCCTCAGCAACAAAGGCATCCCCTTGAAGCCAAAACAGCTCTGATAACAAATGTAGGTTTTAACCCCGTATAGAAATTACCTGCATATGAATTCTAAAGCACATAAAATAAACAATGCGAGAGCATAACACATAAAATACATATACACAGAGATTTTCCCCTAGATCCCAAAATCGGTACTACCAACTTGATTTTCATTATGTTTCTTTCAATGTTATAATACATATTGATACATGTCGAAGCATCCAATAATATGGACCATAAACCATTGCGTCCAAAAATATGTGTGAAAATCATGCACAAAACCATAGGTGGGTCCTCCCAACCTAACATAGGGTCCAAAACCAAAATTTTCTAGGGCGCTGCCCTGGACCCCATAAAGTGGGGTTACAGGTACCCCTCAAACCCACTGTGACCCCCCCTTTAACCCCTCAATTAACTATGTGGGCTATTCATGGAAAGAATATAACACAACCCAACATCAAAGAAGGCCCAGGGCTTTGAATGATTTATGGATTCTAGTATAATGGTTCGGGGTCAAACCATCTCCTCATCATCAGGGATGATGGAGTAATCGGATAGGATATGGGATGCAATGGAAGGCCAGTGTGGATATTTATTCAGGAAAATGAGTTTGTTGCAGGTGATCCATAGTCCCCAGTAGATGAGTAAAGGGAGATTTCAGAGCTTTGTTAGGGTAGCGCATGACCACCAAGATGTCGAGGCCTTCTTTAAATTCGAACCTTGCCACCTGGTCAGGGATGGAATCATGACCAATGTCAATTTCCAAAGGTCTTGGGTGGCCTGACATTCAATAAATAGGTGTGAGTCAGATTCATTGTTACATTTGCCAAGGTGGCACCAAAAAGTGACATGTTGGGCTCGCTTGAGAAGGTTGTCCCCAGTGGGGATTTTGTTTTTCATTATGGTCCACATGAGGATTCTATTCCTGGGGGGGACCTTAAGCTTCTGAAAATTCTTCCACTATGACTCTATGGCTTGTGGGTGGCTTTCTTCGGCTAACACGAGGTATCCATCCTTTGGGGTATATTTAGCAGCTTTTGAGAGCACCCATATAACCTCATATTCTCCTTCTCCAATCTAAATGTGAGCCTTAGTGAGGGCCCCGATGAAGAATTTCCACTGCTGTGTCCATTTTTGTGGGATGTTAATTCTCTAGGCCGATTTCCAAGCTTGCTGAAATAGAGTGGTGTGTTCAGGGTCCGCTATGTGGCCGATATGGGTAATATTGATATCCCTGAGAAAGGAACTGAGTTCATCTAGCAACCTTTGTGGATTCTCACATCCAATCCATGGATCCATATCAATCCTCATAGACATTCCAGACTATATTTTCCATGTGATGCTAGCTCTGGTAATGTCGAGAGATTTTATTATAGCCTTCCATATAATTGATACCCCCAAGTGGAGCCTTTGTGGTTGACTTAGCTAGTCCATCAAGTTTAAAGGGGCAATGTATTTTGATATGGCCACCCTTGTCCATAGACTGTTTGATGTAACAAGATGCCACCCAAGTTTCTCTTCCAGATCAATTAAAAAATCCTCTAATTTATTGATGCCCCAACCTCCCCATTTCTTGGTAACATTAGGGCCTCCCACTTGACCCATGCAAATATTTTACCTGATTGTTGTCCCTTCCAAAGGAATCTATAGCATAAGGCCTAGATTCTGGAGAGTATACCTCTAGGAATCCATGCCAGAGACATCCAATACACCGGGGTGGCCTCCAGGATGGCTTTAATGAGTATGATTTTTCCCGCCCTAGAAAGGTATTTGTAGTACCAAATATTTAGTCTTTTCTCCATCTTGGAAATAAGTGATGCCCAATCTGCTATTTTATAACCTAGTGGCTTCAGCTTGTAGCCCAAGAATTTGAGCCCTTATTCCAATCTAAGGAGAGTGTACTGGAATCTTTCCAGTGCATAATGAATTTCATATGGGGAACATCTAGCCTCTATGAGGGTCAACTTGTTGTTGTTCATAGCCATACCAGTGGTTGTTTGGAATAGTGTGATTGTGTTCTTCATGATTGTCAAATCCCCTATGCTTCCATTAAGAAATAACAAGACATCAGCCACAAATAGAAGATGAGTCAATATGAACACTTACGTGATCTTTATCCCCTGTAGCCTTGCCCTTCTGAACTCTTCTTTGACATACCTACTGATTCCATCCATTATCAAGAGAAAAAGTAGTTGAGATAGGGCGCAACCTTGTCGAAGGCCTCTTTCAAAATGAAAGAAAGGTGAAGTCGCCCATAGATTAGAACATTGAAAGGTATGTTAGAGATGCAACTCATGATCGATTTAATGAAATCAAAAGGAAACCCTAGGTGGGTTAGAAGCATTCTAATATATGCCCAGTTTGCTTTGTCAAAGGCTTTAGAGAGGTTGACTTTTAGTATCATGCCTTTGATTTTCTTGGAGTGCAGAGAGTGTAATACCTCCTGGGCAGTTCCCACTGCCTCATGTATCTATCGATCTTTTAGAAAGCTAAATTTCTCCTATGATATATGGGTGGATAGAATGGACCACATTCGATTCACTATGATCTTAGCCATGATCTTATAGATGTAGTTGCATAAGGATATAGGTATATAATCATCCAAGGTGGATGGACTATCGGATTATGGAATGAGGATGATAAAAGTAGAGGTGAAGGATTCAAGTATCTTACCATTTATTTTGGAGTGTTCAATTATCTTGAGGAGGTCTACCCCTAGGGTTTCAAAGAAGGCTAGATAGAACTCAATCGACCATCTGTCTGGCCCTGGGCTCTTGTCCTTCTTAAACCATTTAAGGGTGGCTTCCAATTCACCTATTGTGACTTGCTTATTCCATTCCCTTCGTTCCTCTTGATCCACAAATCAAGGGAATAACTAACCTATTTGAATGAATTTGGCCAGATTTACATTTAGGTGGGGCCTATAGATCTGTTTGGAATGAGAGGATGCCAAAGATGCCAGCTAGGGGAAGGTGTTTATAGGGAGGCCTTGCTCATTCAAGAGCTGCCAAATGGTATTAATATCTTTCCAGTTGTTTGCATACTTATGATAGAATTTTGTATTGTCATCTCCCTCCCGTAGCTAGATCGCCCTACTTCACAGCCTTCATGCTTGTTCATGATACTAAAGAATTTTTTCCCTGGTGGTATATAATTCAGTGAGTTTATCCTTATGTTCAATTGATCTGTAAACCCCAGCTGAGCTATTTTCAAACTCAGTAATTTATTTTTCTGCATTCATTAGGGTTTGATCATCCTTTATTCTCTTGTTATGAGCCCAAATTTTGGAGAGCCTCTTCATCTCGATAAGGTTGTGTGAAAAACCTTCTACTATGTTTCCACCAGTAGCTAGGGGGTGCGACTTCCAGAAGTTCGTGATCATACTCACATAGGTGGGATCCTTTAACCAATAGGAGCTGAACTTGAAAGGACCCTTGGGTTTCTGAGGCCCCCCACTGATATCCATGTAAATAGGCAGATGATCAGAGATTCCTCCTGATCCCACCCACTATCTATGGAGTAGACCTAGGGTCAGAAGTCCTTCCTTGATAAGAAAATGGTCAATTCTTCGAGCAATACAATCCTCCCCAACTCTATTGTTCTTCTAGGTAGGAAAAAATTTAGCTGAGGGGATGTTCATCAGGTTATGGGAATCCAATAAGTTCTCATAGAAGTCAGATAAGGGGTCTAGTTGAGCATGGTGTCCCTAGGATTTAGAGTGACCAATGGAAAAATTTAGATCCCCTCCTATGATTAGGAAATCCTTTTGAATTATTTATGAGCTAAGGAGATGGTCCCAAAAGGCAGGCCTATGTTGGCACGACCCATATACATTGATGGTTCACACCTCTACACCTAGATCATATGAGAACATGTCAGCCACAATATACCCTGGACCTCCCCAATAATTATAGAGTTTGATGGAATGCTTGTTGTATCCCAGGGAAAGTCCCCTAGATCTTCCATTAGCATCGAGGTTTATAAAGGTCCATCTAGGAAACATTGAATCAAGGAGGTGTGTGATGGAATCAACTGGTCCCAAGGTTTCTTGAACGAAGATGACATCGACAGGAGTGACATAGATCAATCTACGAAGGGCTATTTTTTTATCAGCCCTAGCCAACCCTCTGCAATTGAATGAGATAGTATTCACGGGGTGGGGGGTCAGACGAGGGTTTTGATGCTTTAAGTGCCCTGTGAATGGTTGATTTCCTGCCCAAGGCAATCTCCTCTCTGGCCTAGATTTGTGCCTTTGAGTGGAAGGTGGGTCATCCCCTAGGTAGCTTAGGAGGAAAGGGTTACAGAATAAGGTCTAGTCCAAAATGATTTGAGGCCTTTAACTTTTTCTTAGCCTTAGATTGAATCTGATAGTGTGGGGTGGGAGCCCCTATTTCACGAATTAGGGTAATGAAGGGGGGGAGATCCGGGAGAAATGGGGGAGTGATAGAGAAAGTGGAAGTAGGGGTGCGAAAGGGATAGGTCAGGGGGTTGGGGAAGGGTGTAACACCAAGACCATTATCTTTTCTATCAGAAGCAATTTCATTTAAGCCATCACATGTAAATAAGTGTGAGGGGTTAGGAGAAGAGGAATTCATACCCGAAGAAACCACTGCCCCAACAACCGGCCTTGTCCTAGTGAGAGAAGGAGAGGGAGGTCGAAGAGGAGGCCTACCGCATTTCTTCGGGGTCTCTTGAGAGAGGACCTTGTCTGTGGGAGTCAAATCGGCTTGAGTCCCTTCTTCTCTGCTTAGGACCTACTCCCCTTGATCTTGTACAATCCTTAAAGGTATTTCCGATCCTGCATCCCCATTTTCTTTCTTGATGATAAGAGGGCAGTCCCGATAGAAATGTTCGACCTTGTGACATCTTCTACATCTGAAGGGGACCCCTTCATAGTCTAAATTTTGTCTTCGAGAGATATTCTTCCATTGTATTGTGATAAATTCCTGTAGCCCCTCGCTGGTATCTAAGTGTACCAGTATTCTTGCATATGCCATCCTGCCTATTGAAATATAGGATTTGTCATACTCCAGGTAAGTTCTCGGGGAGTTTCCTATGCACCTGAATATGTCTTCTGACCAAAAACTGCAAATTCAGGCCAGGTAGTCGGACCCAAAGAGGGCTTGCTCCAAGATGTTCGCATTCTGGGTCGAATAGGGGAGTCCACCTATGAAGGAGGACTGGTGCCTGTTCATGATGCCAAACCATTGAGAGTACCCAATTGGTGTGCTCTTTCCTGGCAAAGTGAACCGCAAACCATCCTCTGACAAAGGTTTGGACAAATGGTGGTTTAGCCAGATGATGCCCCCAAACCTCTGTCACCCACTGTTTCAGCCTTGTAGCACTGTATGACCGTCCTATGACTCTTCCTACCAACACACGGTCAGCTGTGTCCATGGCCTCACTCCACTGAAAGTCCTTGCCTAAACGTAGGAAAACCTCAATAGCCTTCAATTTCAAAACCCTCAGTTTGTTTGCTTTTTGGGATCTTTCATCAGGTAAAATAGTTTTGGGGTCGCCTTGGGGAGGGTTTGAATTAGATATAGGGCTGTCCAAATGGGGTTTAGATGGGAAGATGTTGGAGATGGGGGGAATCTAAGTGATATTTCCAGATGGGGGGGCGTGAAGGATGGCGCTAGATGCCCTGGTACGAAGGTGATAGGATCCCTGGAAAGGGATTCCAAAGGGACATGAGAGCTGATAAAGGATGGAAAGGAAGTCAGGCCCTCTGAGGATATTCTGAAGCTAGGTTCCAAGGTTTGGTCGACAAATTTTAGGGTGGATGTCGACAGAGACTGAGCAGTTAGGTCTAGTAAAGAGGGGAAGGCCTGCAAGAGGGTAACGACCGAGCATGAAGGCCTTGAGATCAAGGGCAACAAAGCAACAATGTCAGCAAAATTGTAGCCATAAGGTTAACAACTTGTTGAGTTAACCTGGGGAGATGTCCATATGGAGGTACCCGCTAATGGGTCTTCCGAGTAATCTACTAGGTCCTCCATAACAATCACTATTTTCCCAGTGACAACTGCCTCCAGAACCTAGGGATGCCTGTCGTTGTAGTGACTAGGAGTAGGCGGGGTAGAGTCGAGGAGGGTGAGGGTAAACCCAAGGCATTAAAAATCTAGGAATAACCATGACGGCACAACAGGGGCGTGAGGTAAGTTATAGGGCTAATGTATGGCAGGGATGTGAGGCGCAAGCACGGGCGTTCAGATGTTGAAGACTTCAGAATCCAGGTGACATCCTAACCTAGTTGGTTCTTTGTTCCATCTTTTCCATCCACCGAATTGCATCAATTATGCAGCTCATCGATCATCAATGATCTCTTGTATAGAGAAGCTCATAATTAGTGGGAAATACATAAAACCCACTTGGTTGGTACTATGCATATTATTATACGTATTATTATTTAATGAGATTAATGAGCATAAGTTATGTTTCAATGTGTGATTATATGATTGCTTTTTCATGGTTTCATTATGGTTAATTTTTGGTTACATACATGGTATATTTCTTATTATATGATGTTCTCTTGTTATTGGTATTTCTCATGGTTTGTCAAGTTATTGAATGGTTATATGAATGCATGAGGCAATAAGTGTTTGTTGCAATTAGCATGAGATGACAGTAAATAGGAAGAAACCTTTCTAGACCTGCTAAAAAATCCATGGAATGTCGATACCAATATTGATTTGAAGCACCAATGGTCAGATTTCAGTTTGCATCCTCCTAAAACATGATTTTCTAGACTAATTCCAAGCCGTATCTATATTACATTTGTTCTACCTATTTATAATAATACTTGCCTCCTAGGAACATTCTAGAAAGGGAACAATATAGAAGGTCGAACTCTCTAATAATCCTTTTTACAATATATAATTCACTCTAGTACATGAACCTCATTTTACTAGAAATGGTCTCTATACGAAATAATACATGTATACATGTCTATTATTTTTTTAGTTAAGAACTTCCCTATGTACTCCATATTACACCTCTAAATATACTATACTCAATAGTCAACTTCAAACCATAATTTTAATTTTAAAATCAATATTTAGATGTAATGAAAGTACTTTTATCAAGTCTTTATCATGGAATATCAAAAACATATTTATTAGAAATGCATTTTTTTTAAATTATACATCAACGGGTCAAAACCAAGTTTTGCAATACCATCAATGTTATTAAAATCATCAATATACATACAAGGTATTATGGCACTGATTTCCATGTTAGGAATTATTTGAAGGTATTTAAATCATTTGAAAATTCAATCCTTTTACAACATCATCATATCCATCTGTTTAAAATTATACATAATATGAACCAAAACATCAAAGGGTCAAAACTAGGTTATTGCCCCAACAACCTTACATCATTAAGAAATTATCATAAAAATATAATCATTATCAAATGAACTATAAAGATGGCTTTTATATTATCCATGGATTATAAGATAATTTTAGTTTCTTTGATTGGACCTACGAAAGCACCATGCGCTCAAAAAACACTAACATCGAAAATAGCCAAAAGTGAATGAAAAAAATCACCCAAAAAAATGGTTGCCCCCTACAAATCCCCATACAACCCCTCGAATAAGTGAGGTTTCCATGCCCTTGTGTCACCCTCTTTATGCTCTACATATATATATCACATGGGGTTTATTGTGTAAATAAGCTGACACTTTGATTGCCTATAACCAGTATTGTCCACTAGATGCAAGAGAAGCATCAAAGGGAGATAATTCCCATGAATCCATCTTTGAATATGTCATGAAAATGACTACTGAAATGTCATCAGATAGATTTGTATTTTACCTTGAGAGGTGGAACGAAAATGATCAGCCTTAGGAAAAGGCATTCTATGATATACAACAGGTGCTACTAGTGGAGATAAAATAATTAGATGATGGTTATGTGTTGAGAATGAGTCAATATGGCATGATATGGTTCAAATGTGTGGTAAATTCATAGCTACAGATAGTTGAATGGAAGTGTATGCTGAAATGGACATATGCATATGACCATTATCTTCATTTGCTCTATAATGATGGTGATCATGTTAAACAAAAGAAAAAATTCTTCGAATTCCTTCAAGGTGAGGATGAGAATAGTTTAGAATGGCTTCATCAATGTGTTGAACATGATATTCAACATTAAATGGATCGTGTCCGTAAAATTGAAACTGTGATTGATACGAATGATATCCATTCAACTTTGAAGGATTTTGATTTCTTGTATAAAAAAATTGAAGGTTTAAAAAAGGCCATGGTTAGTCATTTTGAAAAACTAATTCAGGCCTTTGAAAATGTATTGTCAGAAGTACACAGTCGCTAAGTATGAGATAATACTCACGAGGCTTCATGTAATTGTAATTAATAATATTAAATTTGGACCTTCAATATTAATAGTTCTTCATGATAGGTTAAAGTGAAAATGTGAGAGTTAAATAATTATATCAATGGGGCTTCTTGTAAAGAGTAATCTAAACATTAGAAGTATTTTATTTTTTGGTAACAATTCTATGTTAACATTTTGCAATAATTTTTTGGAATTTTCATGTTTATCATGTTTAACGGTGGATGAACTTGTATGGTTAGTATCGTAAACCATGGTTGTCTATTGGTAAATAAGGTTAACCATGTTTCTCATATATCTAACTAAACATGAATATGGTAACCCATGTTGATTGTGTATGACCATATTGACCATGGATGACCATGGTGAACATGTTTGAACATGGAAACCATGGTTAACCATCATTGACAATGGTTTGATCACAGTTGATTATGGTTGTTTTTGGTTGGTTATTGCTAAATGTGGTCAAGTTATTGTTACTAAAGGTTGATTTTGGTTTCTATGGTTTTTGAGACTTGAACATGGTTGACTATAGGTTAAGATAGTTGATTGTGGTTGACTATGGTTAACACTGGTTGATGATGGTTGAAGACGGTTAACCATGGTTAAAACTGGTTGACCATAGTTAACAAGGTTGATGAGGAGTTATGAGATTTCATTTGCATTGAAATCCCATGCTTTATCTTTATGTGAAATAAAAGGTGCTTCATTTATTCATTCATAGTTACTCTTGTGTATTCTCTCATGTCATTTGTAATTACCATAGTCATCTTGTAAGTAGGTAAACTTTGTGCTAATGGTATAACTCTAATCTAAACATACGTAGGAATGCAACAAAATACAGAAATACACATATACACAGAGATGCAGTAGAAATAAAACTTCATTTCATTAATATCAAAGAACTGAAATATGCTTACATACAGAAATGGAAATAAAATAGCTCAAGCGATGGTAGCTTATCTCTGAGAAGAGATGTGGCGACTACATGCCTCTGAAATGCATTACAATGAGGCTCGAAGGCTTATTTATTATTGAGAAATAATGGAAAACCCTAAACATCAAAAAACCTAACCCTAGGAGATGAAGCACCAAAACTATGGGCCCATTTGGGTAAACCGGTAAATCAACTTTCTAGGGTCGTAACTTTGGCATACGATCTTTGTTTGATGCATAAGATACCTCATTAGAAATATATTTCTGATGGCTAAAAATTTCGATTACAAACAAGATTGAAAGACCCACTTTTCCCCCTTTTCCTAAAAAACATTTTTAGAGCCTTAAAATGTCTCCGGAATTTCACGACCCAAAAACTACCAAGAATATTAAATTGTGCTACAATTAAGGAAACTAAAAAATTGAAAGAAGCAATGGTGGTAGACCCAATGGAATAAGTGGCTGGCCACCAATATCCACTAATATTAATTTGATCATTATATTTTTTTCATCCATCTCGATGCATTTGGAGAGGAAAAAGTGGAGGAATCAGCTCAGGGGACCGTTTTTATCGGTGGGACCCAATTTGGCGAAACAAGATCCATAACCTTTCGGGAGCATTTTGAGGCATAAAATAATTTTTTTGGGTGCAAAAATTTGCCTCTTTAGAGAATTATTTTTTCATTCTATTCTACACATAGAAATATTTCCAACGACATAATAATTGCGTCAATCACAATCCGTATGCAAAGGTTATGCCACTTAGAAGTTGACCTTCCTGTTTTCATACCTATAGTTCATGAGGATGTCATGTCAGCCCCAATATTCATGGAAAATGGCTAGCAATGTTTTTTTGATGTAAAAGGCTCTAGAAGAGTCTATTTTTTAACTTTAGTTAATAGTTGATGTAGTCAAACTTAAGCACTAGTAGACTATTGGATTGTGTTATAATCGGGCCCCTAGGAGGAAGAGGCATTCCATTATTTCTAGAGAATTTTGTTACATAGTTGAGAAAATATAGCCAGCAGAGATAGGAGGTAGAGCACACAGAGAGGATATGTGCACTATAGTAGCCGACGAGCCATAGACGTTACTTCATTGTATCTGCAGCTATATTTCCAAACAGAGAAAGAGAGCGAAGCGGCCTCACCTTCCTGTTGGGTTTTCTCTCGAAAGGGTTTCCTAGAGAGAATATATTGTGTATTATGTGTGTGAAAGATTATTTTATCATTATATACATTTATTCTTGATTTAATTTTACATGCATGCACTATTTACAGTTAATTTTACAAATTTAGAAATTAAATAAAACTATAAGAGTGTAGAATCTCAGAGTTTAAATATAATATTATCATATTTGTTTTGACAAGTTGTCCAGTGGAATATCCACAACATTTTATGGATCATTTGGTATTAGAGTAGTTTTCTATGGTTATTTTGTGGAGATTTCAGGGATCTAGATCGACGAGGCTGAAAATCGTAAAACCCTAATCAAGGGCAATGAATCTGTAAACTAACCTTATGATCCTGCAAAGGTGAGGTTTTCACGGCTTGAAGAACAAGTCATGGATATAAACCAAAATTTCAACCTCCTCATGGTGGCTCTAAGAAATAAGCTATAGATATTCAGAGAAGAAGGGGGTTCGAATGTAGAGGAAAAATCAGAAGGGGGATCGGGAGATTGGGCAGACCCAGATAACCAGCTGAAGAAAGAACTCAAAAAATATCAACCCAATTTGAGTGTCATGAACCAATGTCTGTTTAAAGTGGAAGCAAAAGTCAATATCAAGCCATAATATGGTGAGATTGATGCTTTGAAGATGACCCATTGGCTACAGCAACTTGAAGTTTATTTCCATGTCCATAAGATCGAGGAAGGGCAGAAGATCTCATTTACTCAGTTGAAATTGGAGGGCCATGCACTAACTTGGTGGGAGAGCCACACGGAAACCCTAAGGTTGGAGGGAGAACCTAAGTGACTAAGTGGGAGGATTTTTAAACCCTCATTAAGTCACACTTTTATCCCATTGGATATGCGGGAGACTAGTGGATCCAGTGGCATTACTTCAAGAAAATGTCGGTCCAAAGCATGCAAGAGTACACCACAAAATTCAGAAAGATGGATATAATGTTGAGTATGTCTCCAAAGAACCCAGATGTACTCCTCAAGTATTTGGGGGATCTGCACCACCATCTACATGGGCAGTGATGTTGTTTAAGCCCAAAACAGTTGACGAGGATTGTGTATAGGCACAATACCTGGAGAATATAGGCCTGAAAAGAATGCAACAAGTGAATTGAAGCAAAAGGGGCAACAAGACAATTCTAAGGAGGGGGAAAATATAAAAACATAGATGCCACAACAAACTAGTGCAAAGATCCTATCAACCACTGCAACATTAATGGCCACACAGAGGACAAGTGTTGGAAGTTGCATCCAAAACTAAACCCGAAGAACAAGAAGAAATATAATATGAAGAAGAATCTCATGGCCACTGATTTGAGCAATAAATTTGAAAGCATCTCAGACATGGACTATAAGATTGTTTGTACATCAATGCAGAAGGAGGTGAATCTGAGTAGACTTCAGCAAAATGAAGAGAAAGAAATGACCAAACTCTTCCATGTAAAGATATAGGTCAAGAAAACAAATATTGATGCTCTATTTGACTCAGGATAGCAAGCAAATCTCATTGCAACAAATCTAGTCAAGAAGTTGGGGCTAGAAGTTTCTAATCAGACAAACCCATATCCAATGGGATGGATACATAAGGATGCAGGGTTGAAGGTAACAAAATAGTGTAAAAATAGATTTTCTATCAGTGCTAATTTTATTGATGAAGTAGATTTGGATGTGGTTCCCCTTGATGTGTATGGAGTGGTGTTTTGGAATCCATACATGTACATTCATGATGAAATATTAATGAGGAGAGATAACCCATACAAGCACATCAAGGATGGAAAATAATTCATCATCAATGCACACAAAGGCAAGTCGAAAATTCCACTGGTAAGTTCCAACCAAGCCAAGAAATTTATCAATTCCAGCAAGAAGTATGTTTTATTGTTTTTAAGAGAAAATCGGTATGTAGAGGAGTCAATAAGATGCAATGCATCTCTAGAGGGGTGCACTAATAAAAAAAACAACAATTGGAGTTCTTATAGGCATACAAGGATGTGTTATGAGAGCCTAAAGGGCTACCCCCTAAGAGAGAAATGGAGCACAAGATCCAACCATTGCTAGACTCCCCATTGCCAAATATTGGGTTGTATAGGAAGTCTATTATAGAAGCAAGTGAGGTGAAGAAATAGTTACATCAACTGTTGGAACAGGGTGTCGTTCGACCAAGTACATCACCATGTAGGTCACCCATAATTATTGTGCCAAAGAAGGATGGGACTTGGCAAATGTGTATAGATTACAAGGCATTGAATAAAATCACACTCAATAACAAATAACCCCTACCCAAGATAGATGGTATGCTAGATTAGTTACAACAAGAAAAGTATTTCACCAAGCTGGACTTGAAGTCTAGATATCACTAGGTCCAAGTCAAAGAAGAATACACATGGAAGACCGCCTTTAAAACCAGGCAAGGTTTGTATGAGTGGTTAGTTATGCCATTTGGCCTATGTAATGCACCGACTACATTTATGAGATTAATGAATGATGTACTACACCCTTTTATAAATTCATTTGTTATTGTCTATTTGGATGATATATTGGTATATAGTGCTACTTTGGAGGAGCATATTTCACATTTAACGAAAGTGCTAGAAACATTGAAGAAGCACTAGTTGATAGAAAATATCAAGAAGTGCGAGTTTGTGCAGTAGTCCTTGGTGTATTTGAGATATGTGATTGGCGGAGGACAATTAAAGATAGATCCTTCCAATATGGAGGCCATCATGAAATGGTTGGTACCTAGTAATGTTATTGAGGTTCGGAGTTTCATTGGAGAAACACAGTACCTGAGGAAATTCATAGCCTCATTTTCAGTGGTAGAAGCATCGCTGCACACTATAATAGCAAGTGGCAATAGTTTCCAAGTGAGTAAAATGGAAACAAAACACTTTCGATGAGTTAAATAAAAGATCAGTGAGGCACCAATTCTGGCATTACCAAACTTGCAACCGTGCTTTGAAATGGAGACAAATGCAAGTGGGTATGCTATGTTGGTTGTCTTGATGTAAGGAGGAAGGCCTATTTGCTACCATTCTGAAGTGTTTCATGGGGCAGTTCTTTTTTGGGAAGTTTTAGTGTCTACGGATAAACGCTTAAACCCTTAATCTAGTAGCTAAGTCTAGAACAACAGTGCAAAGCATTCTCTACATTTTCTATGGAAAATAGATTAAATAAGAGGTAAAGAAGCCTACCTGTAGCTTTCGCTTACTCTTTATCTCCCTTGACCAATTTTGTCGCTCCTTTCCATACTTAATCTGCATGAATAGTACCTGCACACATACAGAGGACAAAGACCGATCAAAGCATATGGTAATGATCTATTGATTAAACATGCATGGAATCAAGTACATGATACACATATGAAAGCATCAATGGAAAATACAAGCATATGGAAAAAGCTTTGAACACTTTATTAGTAAAAGGAAGAGTTACAACCAAATTTGCTTGATTCAGCATCACTCCTCCAATTCAATCCCATCCTCTCCTCATAATGAGAAAGACATTTTGACATCATTACAATACTTGAAATCAAATCAAGTTTCATACTAACAACATCTCCCTATAATTCAATGATTTCCATCCCAGCCAGGCCTTGATCACTTAGATGAGTGGTCTTTTATAGGTGATTGAAGTAAGTTATTCCATAAATGGTGATAATGAATGCCCTCCCAAACTTAGAATTTAGTTCCATGGAGGAAGAGATGAAGGGATTGATGTTCCTTAACTCCTCCCTCATCCAATTTTGAGCCCAAAGGAGTAGATAAATGTGGGAAGCTTCTAGATGCATCCAATGGATAAGAATATTCCCAAACCCCAATGAAAGTTCACTCAAATTCGCCCAGCGCACCCTGGTAGTATATTGGGCTGCACTGCCGTGCACCTTGGTAGTGTATTGCTTGCACTGCAACACACCGTGGTAGTGTATCTACCTACGCTAATCCACCCTGGTAGTGTACTGGGCTGCATTGCAACACACCCTAATGAAGGCCTACCTGCGCTAATCTTCTTAGAGGTAGTTTTTGGATGATTTCAGTCATGGAACTTCTTGGGAAGCTAGGAATTCTAATGGTTCACTTCTTTAGGGCATGTAACAACTGAATTAGGGTTTGATGGGCCCTAAAGTACTGATCTATAATATGGGAGTGATGCGCCCAAATGGATCTGTAACAGTTGCCCCCTAAACCATGAGGTTGTAAATATGTATGTCGAGTGAAATGTTTTACTATGTGGATAGGAGGTTTCGAAGCGGAAGGTGACCTGTATCAATTACAATACATATGTCATGATAATTTGATTTTTCTCATGAACCCATACCGAAATATGTGGAGCTATAAAACCATGAAGAGGTTTGGTAGCAGACATTAGACTATGAACATATCCTGTTTAGATGTCGAAGGTGCCATGAATATGGCCATTTATTCAAGGAATGCCCACTGAACATGGAGGAAATGGAGAATAAGGACAAGCAATAGAAGAAACCACAAGATGGAAAGGAAGTGTTCCAAGAAGTTAAATTCAAGAGGAGGCAACCAAAGGAACCCTATAACCCAAGAAAATAATACTAATCCCAGTCAAGTAGTAAAAATACATTTGAAGTATTACAGCTGGAAGAAGATGAAGAAAGTGAGACCTAAACCATGGATTATCAGGATAAAGGAAAAGAGAGCCTCCCTATTCAAGTCAAACCAACACCCAAGTGGAAAATCCAAGGAGATCTTACAAACAAAGAGAACAAAGAAGAACATGTAGGGATAGAAACAACCACAATGGAAATCAACCCAAGGAATGGAGAGGAAATTAGCATGGAAGAAGAAGTCTTGAAGAAATTGTTTAATGAATGGAGACATTTAGATGAAATATTTATTCTGGAAGACTAGAAAAGACTGTACAGAGAGACTTTCCAACTTATCAAGCCAAGAAAGGACAGGGATACTTCGAGATTGCAGAACAACTAGGGATGCACCAGGAAAACCCCCATGAGTACCAAAACAAAGCAAAAGGGGGGAAGAAAAGGGGTCAGAGAAACCTCCAGGTATCTATACAGATTATGGGAGAAATGTTGGTGAACACAGGTAGGGTGGTACCACTATCAATGGTGTACCAACAATTAAATAAAGTTTTCCAATGGTAGTAACATCCTAGAACATAAGAGGCATCAATAACCCAGGAAAATAGAGATACTTAGTAGAGAGACTAAGAAAAGAGAAACCCCAATTAAATCATCTTCAAGAAATTAAGATCACAGGAGGGAAACTAGACGAAATCCTAAGTAAGATGAAACTGAGGTATGAGGATATGGAAATAGATGCAAGAGGAGGTGTAGGAGGGATAGAAATTTTGTGGAATCCAACATAGGTAACTGTAGACTACCATATAGACATGCAACATATCGTCACAGGGAAGTTCTTCTTAATAGGAAATAAAGATTAGTTCTTTCTCTCTACAGTTTATGGCCCACACATCCCATTAGAAAATGAAAACTTCCTCCAGAGGATAAAGAATCTAAACCAAATGCATGAGGAAAAGTTATGGTTATTAGCATGTGAATTCAACCTGATAACATCGTTAGAGGAGAAAAAGGAGGAATGTGAAGGGGGGAGCTAGAAATGGAGAAATTTAGGGATATCCAAGAAAAGCTTCACCTGGTGGATATCCCAACAATTAATGGTAAATATACATGTAACAACATATGGGGAGGAAAAAAGAAAATAGAATCTCGTCTTGACAGATTCCTCGCAATAGAAAATCTCATTACCAAAGATGTTTACTATGAGGCATCTATCCTACCTTGTTTTGGTTTGGATCATTGGCCAATTAAACTAGAAGTGGACGTGAAACAAGGGAAATGAAATATACCCTTCAAGTTTGAATCCTTTTGGCTAAGATAACTGACCTTCATTGAGAAAATGAAGGAATGGTGGAATGGGAGAGGGAAAGAAGGTAGAAATCTAATGCATACTTTCCAACTCCGACTCAAAGATCTCAAAGGTAAAATAAAAAAATGGAACAACGAAGAGTTCAAAAACATTCAACAAGAGCATAATTGATCTAGGCTAATATCAGGAAAGTGCAACAACAGATAATAATTGAAGGTAGAACTGATTCTCTATTGGAGGAAGAAGGACAGTTGATAAATAAATTGGATGAAAGGAGGCAACAAGAAGAAATACTGTGGAAGAAAAAATCAAGAATCCAATGGTTAAAGGAAGGGGAAATGAATTATAGGTTTTTTCATAAATCCATGATCCAACACAGGAAGTAAAATAGGATATTCTCCCTAGTCGATCAGCAAGGAAGCCACCTTACTCAAAAGGAAGATATGGAGAACCTATTAGTTCAACATTTTCAAAGCCTTCTGACAGAACCCAATCTATATAGGGTGAAGAATATAAACAAAATCACTCAGCATATTCCCCACCTAGTGAGCAAGGACTAGAACATGACCCTTCTAAGGGAAATATTTAAGTCAGATATAGAAGAAGTCATTGAAGTTCTGGCAAAAAACAAAGCACCAGGTCTAGATGGTTAACAATTGAATTCTTCCAGGCTACGTGGTCATTCATGGGGGATGATATTGTGAAACTAGTGGAGGAGTCTTGATGCAATAAAAGAATGCACCTAGCCCTGAATTCCACCTTTCTTTCCCTCATTCCCAAAATATATCACTCGGAAGAACTGCAAGGTTTCAGACCTATAGCTCTCTGCAATGTAATTTACAAAATCGTGGCTACAATCATGGTGAATCACCTCAAACCTATCCTACATGGTCTAATCTCTCAAGAATATACATGTTTTTTTAAGGGGAGACAAATACTGGATGGTATTGTGATGTCACAACATGCAATACACTCATTAAAGACCAAAAAAACCAAAGGGATACTAGTAAAATTAGACATATCAAAAGCCTATGACCACCTATGCTGGAAGTACCTACAGGGCATGTTGAAGGCATTTGGCTTTGATTCAAGATGGATAAGCTAGATAATGTCAATGATATTGACCCCAATTTTTTCAATCCTCCTCAACGAGACGTCCACAGAGGCATTCACTGCAACCTGTGGGCTCAGAAAAGGTGACTCGATATCCCCGTTCTTGTTTAAACTAGTTGCGGAAGGACTAGGAAGGTATATAAAAGAGAAAGTAGAAAGGAAACAGTAAACATGCCTCAGAATGTGGGGGAATGATTTAATGTTAAGTCACCAACAGTTCATTGACAATGTGATGATGTTCGAACAAGCAACCCTCAGGGAAGCTAGCGGGCTGATTGAGATCGTAAAAGTCTTTACAAGCGCTTTGGGGATGCAGATAAATAAGGAAAAGTATGATATATTTTTCTTTAATACAACAACAACATCACAAGCCTTTCTAGCGAGAATAATGGGATTCCGCATTTTTAATCTCCCTTCAAAATACCTAGGAATACAGCTAAGTGACTAATAAACTAGAGTGGCAAACTAGAAGACCTTACTGGCAAAGATCCAAGGAAGAATGCAGAATTGGAAATTCAAATCACTGAATGTGCCAAGTCATGTTATACTACTGAGAGAAGTGCTCCAATTGATTCTGATTTATCAATTATCTAGCCAAGAAATTCCTAAAATAGTTTTCCAAAGGATGATTGACATTTTCAAGACTTTTCCGTGGCAAGGGCCCAGAACAGAAAAAAAATGGGCCCAGCTATCATCGAATTGGCTCAGCAAACCTCTAAAAGTAGGTGGGTTAGATCTCAAAGATCTATACATTCTCAATCAGGTCATGGGGGCAAAGCTCTGGTGGAGATGGATCCAGGGAGGAGCAGATCTATGGAAGGAAATATGGAATGCCGAGTTCGAATGAAGGAAGGTTGAGATTCCAGGAAAATATTAAGGGATTAGACATACAGAACTTAGCCTCAAAAAATGTAGAACTAATAAGAACTCATAGCTTCTGGGAAATAAGGGGAGGAGACAAAGAAAAATTCTGGGAAGACGCGTGGCAACAGAGAGAAAAACTCAACAACATACCTAAGCTAGGAGTAGTATGTCAATATACCAATAACCCTGTAGACCAGACAGTAAGAAATTTTTGGAGCTTGGACCTAGTAGAATACTGGAGAAAATGGAAATAGAAGAAAGATTGGTCAGGTGCTCTTGAAAGCACCCAATGGGAGGTTTATGAGAAAGAGATGGAAACTCGAAAATTTTCAATAGTAGAAGGGTTGAACATAATAAGCTGGGGGTATCTAATCAAAGGGATGTTTGCAATTAAGGAGGGCTATCATCTACAAGCATCACACCACCTGCAGCAGGGGACACAGATATGGGAAAGAATCTTGCAAGAAAATTCATGGCCGAAAATATCTTTCTTCATGTCGATATTCCAACATGGGTGAGCACTTACTTGGGACCAACTTCAAAAAAAAGGTCTGTAGGGACCCTTGTTCTACAGTATCTATGAAGAACAAGTAGAAACAATGGAACACCTGACCAATTCCTATAAGTACAGTGAAAACCTATGGAGAAACCATGAACAACTCTTTAGAGCCAATGGCAAGAACCAAATAAGTATGAAAGAAACAATGTAAAATTGGAAAAGAAAGCCTTACTAAAACCCCATTCTGAATCATGATTGGAGAATATCATTAGGTTTCATATTATTAGCAATCTGGAAGGAAATAAATAGAAGAATCTTCAAAGGGGGGAAATAAATCATAATTAGAACGATGGAAAATGATAATCCAGAACATAAGAGAAATGATCCTTGCCGGGAAATGGTATGTAGAGGATTGGGAAAAAAATCCACATGAAGAACGAATAATGATGGGACTAAGATTAAATAACAAAATCCCCCCCATTGTGAGTCTATGAACATTTTAACACAACCTCAAAAATATTTCATTAAAATCAACTTCGATGGAGTTGTGAAATAGAATCTAGGGGCAGCAAGGACTGGAGGAGTGTTTAGAGATGACTAAGGTAATATGATTCACCTATTTGCCATGGATTGTGGTACTGTGAGAAACAATGAAGTAGAGCTCCAATCACTAAAGCGGGGATTAGAAATCATAGCAAGGGAAAGGTTTCAGAGGCTGGAGGTGGAAGGAGACTCGAAACTAGCAATATACATGGTGAAAAAACTCTAGCAAGGAACCTCATGGGAGAAAATCATCCAAAGTTGAAGGACGACAAGACTCGTCCAAGAGGTTGGAAACCTAATTCGACATATTGGCTACATTATCTGAACACATGTCCGCAGATCGAGTAACATGGCAGCAGATAATCTCACCAACTGGGGGTGCGGTCAAGCAAGTAGAAACCTGGATATATGGGGAGAAGAGTTAAGACAAATGGAAGGGATGAGAAGGCTAGAGGAGATACTAGAAAATGACAAGGAGAAGGGATAAAACACCTGATTGAGATGTGGCAGGGGAGAAGTGGAGATGACAGACGAGGTGGGCCAGAGGGGATGGGAAGTAGAGACGCTAGAAGCCAACCAGCTAGGCCAAAGGACAGATGGGGTATTGGAAAGTTGGAGAACGTGTAGGTAGGTGG
>APFE030460372.1:1263-100228 GCA_000404065.3 Pinus taeda
CCAACTTCCTCAGATCATATCTCCGCAAATATAGTGCGAAAAGCTCTGAAATTCGGACCCGAGCTTCAGTGTGATTTCATGTCAAATGGGTTTTTTGTTTGCTTCTGAAATGTCGCAGAAAAAAGTTATAGCGAAAATGCCACGATGACCTCTTTGGAGCAACGAAACCCTAGAATCCAAAAGCTCTAATACCAAATGTTATGAAACCAGCTCACAAAAAGATAAAAAAGATAGTTCAACGCCTTAGAATTCAGCCTCTTTGAGGGGGAAACCTCCTTTACATTACATAAATGAATGATTCCTTGATGATTCAAATGACAAAACCTCCTTTCTATATATAGGAGTCTAAGGAGTCACAATATAACCCAGTCGATCTAACAATAATAATATAAAGGCACAAAAATAACAATAGAGGGATTCTATGGGGCACAGTAATAACAATATGGGGACAATAAGGGAACAACAATATTAATAAGGGATACAACTACAATAGTAATGGGGTAATCACTAGTATTATAGGGACCTAACACTTGGCTACTGCTTGATGACCTCCTAAATCACATAATCTATGGCAAGATAGCGCAGATCAAACCACTTCTGCTCTGGATCCTTTTGCACCCTGATATACATGCGGTGGAAATATTCCTTGAACTCTGCGTACTCCGACAACTACTCATACATGGTTAGGGAGAACCATGGTCACTAGTTGATGGCCATGTGAATGCTCGACTCCATCAAAACCCAGAAAATTTTTGTATCAATGACCCGCATGGGGTCCTTTGTAGCCCAAATGGAGGCAAACTATGCAGCCTTCGACAAACCTGCCTCCAATGGGGGGAACTGATTGTCCTCTGGCAGTTCCCAAGCAACCAGCACAATAGAGAGCAAAAGCCATGCGTAGTGGAATGTCTTTCTCTCATCTTGAGCCTCGCGACAATTCGCAGGGAACTCACTACATATATATCGCAACCAGTTGAACTGCACGCCCTCTGCGCATTGTGTAGCTAACTATATCATGGGCGTCACAACCTCATCCGTTTGACACTTCCTCATGACCTTACCAACTAATATTTGTGTGGAAATTTTCACTGCGGGGTTGGTGATGGATGTAATGGAGTACCCGTGCGGCTTCTTGACAAGCTCAAATTTATTCTTCATTTTCTCTGCCAAGTCCCGCTCGCTTGTCTTTCCACCAAACTCCTTGGCCAGATTCAAGCCTTTTGTTGGTGGGAGCGTGATTCGATGGATAAGCATGTATGTGATGGGGATAGGCGCATCAAGCCATAATCACCCATCATGCACCAAAGTCAGCAGTTGCTTTATGCTGGTTATATTGATGTTGGAGCGATGATAGTGGGGCACCCACAGTAGGTTCAACAACCCTGATTGATTTACTCCGGGAATCCACTCAACTGGCTCCAACACAATGAAACCAGATTCTTTGTATACACTTGTTTCATGTAATTCTCTGTCGCGAGGTGGGGGAACCTCTCATGGTCAGCCAAGTCCCAGTCCTCCATATCTAAAACAGGAACCCTCACCAAGCGCGGACCTTCAAAGGTTATATTTTCTGGCAACAGGGGCATGTGAATGTTGAATTTCTCTGTGTCTAGGTCCTTGGTGACCTTCATCTTTCCTTTACGTAGAGGGATATACTTAAGAAACTTGGAGATGGGCTCCACGCCCTCAGCTTCGATATCTTTAGCGCCCTCTTTGACCTCCAAGTCTACAACCTTCTCAAGCTGCTTGTCCTTCTTTTGTGCCTGGGTAGCAAAGTGCTTTCTACGTGACTCACACACTCGCATGGACCTCTTCTGCTTATCTTTCTTCGGCTTATGGGTTTGGCACACTGGTGTAGGCTTCGGCCTAGGCAACCTTGGTGTTGTAGGTATAGGAGTCGAAACTTCCATGCTCGCAACTTCTGGGGCCACTCCTTCGGAGGCAACAGTTCCTTCGGTGCTTGTAGTCTCTCCTAGTCCTAACATGGTGCTATGAATAAATTGTTGGGTGTCCTCGGGTAGATTATCAAATACATAGCTTGTGACAAAATCCTCAAAAAACTTGCGATTCATAAGCGACAAATAACACAGTGCAAAAATTCCAAGGATAAAAAGTGTTCTTTGTTGGACGGCCATGTGTAATTTATAGGAGATTTTGAATTCAAATTTGACAGTTCCCCCCAAAATCCATCCATTAATGTTGAATTGGCGGCAGATCTCCAAAGATTTCAGCCTTAAATGTCAGCCCCCCCGCTCCTATTAACCGTCTATTGGCTGTCAAATCATGAACAGTGACCCTAACGGTCATTTTTGTAGAAATTCCCACCTGTAGGTCACCTGACAATGCAATAGACTAAAGAAAAATACTTGATCTACTTCTACAACCAATTTAGTGGAATTTTAATTGAACATGAGCAACATCAATAAGAACACATATAACTGCTAAGAAGGAATCAATCAAACATAACACAGAAGATATAAACCGAGGAAAGCCTCAGCCTAAAACCCCAACTCTGTATTATCATACAAGTGGAAATATAGCCAGTATTACAAAAGGAATCAACTCAAAAGCTATCATGCTCTCTCTACAATACCTCTACTGCTCATACACAATCAAAGGCCCCTCTCAAACCCCCTGATCTACCCTCCAAGCCTCCTATTTCTTTGCACAATTTTGATTAGGGTCTAGTGCATCCACTTGTGTGAATTGGCCTCTTCACACACTCATTAACCTCTGATCCAACTACGCAGTTCTGAAGGAGATAAATCCTCATCCATGGATGAGCTTCCTTTATAGGAAAATTTTCATCCAACTGATAGTACATTGTCCCTTCTTTGATCTCAACTGGATCTCTATCTGCACTGACATGCATGAGTTATTCATGAGAGAATCTTCAGTTATCTGAAGTGCAGTAGTTATATGCAAGCATGCATTAACTAACTGAACTCACATTAATTTAAAAAAATTGTTTAAATCAATCTAATTGCACTTGAATCAGTTAACTGAGCCAACTAATTACTACTCAAATTAGAACTCATCCTTATCTCTTTAACTGATGGATAAATTCCTCAATTAATAGATAAATTGTTGCATGTACTCACATAGACTTCATGTTTGACTTTTCACAACTAATTAACTCATGGTGAATTAATTAATTTATTTTCAAACAGTTGTTAAGTTCAAATTCGAATTTAACTTCCCATTTTTAGTCCAGGGACTGACTAAAATAGGAATCCATCCTGAACTGCTAAAAATAGCAATGTTATTTTAGCGCTTCCATTTTTCATTTCATGTTTCTCAATCCAGCACTGGTAACCAAACTGTTATTTATAGCAGTGCTATTTTTAGCACTTCTATTTTTAGCATTTCTTGTTGCTATTTTCAACACTGCCTCTCAACAAGAAAGGCGTTCAACTTGAACCTAATCATGTACCTTTGGAATGTTATGCATGCAACACTTCTACCAAGTGTGGTTTCTCCAACAACTCTAGAAACAAAAAAAACTCTCCACTGACCTCGTTGTTAGGCTAGAAACATACTCTGATGCTGAAGCTCTACCTATTGCTGAAAAGTGATCCCTCTCTGACCTCTGAGCTGCTACAACACTCCATGCATCTCGCACCATTGCACACCTCTCTATGCCATCTTGCACTGGTGCAACACTCCTGTGCCTCTCACATTACTACAGCTTGCTAGCTTTGCACAATCCTAGGACTCTTGCATTGTATCTCTCTTTGTCGCTCCATCCACTTCTATCTCTACCCAATCAACCAGTCTTGCTACTCCTCATCAAAGCTCCTATAGAAAAGTTGAATCAAAGAGGTTGGGTACCTCAAGGATCCTGCCCCTATTCCATCCTTCTTGGGACGATCAATCCACATCGTCCACCTCCTACCTAGAGGTATGGATGCATGTGATCCCTCTGCCCACTTGGCTCAAAATTTCCCCCTACTAGAGGTCTCTACATGAGTATATGTCTCTACTTGATCTCCTCTTAGCTTCTCTAATTGTGGTTGCTCCATGACATCCTGAAGCTGCTTCACCAATCGTGGCCCCTCCACAATCATCTGAGACTTCTTATTGCACTGCAAGTTGAGAGGTAATGTACTCTCCCTCTGAACCACCAAGTCTCCATCACTTGCCTTGCTCCTCAAGGCTTTGCATGCATCTTGAACCTCAAGAGCATACAAGTTCTTGAACCGTGAACTGATTTGTTTCGCCTATCTAGTGATGATGTGTCTAAGGAAAACCTTTCCCTTACTGAAGACTACATCATAGCCTCTGTCTTCGAGCATCACGATCGACACCAAGTTTCTCTTCAGTCCTGGTACATACTTGACATAGGTCAAGGTAAGGTGAGCTCCATGCTCCCTCTGAAAAATAATTATGCCTACACCTGAGACACTATACTTTTCATCATTATCCATTGCTATGAGTATTTGAAGATCTTTCTCCTCCAAGGTACTGAACAAACTCTTATCGTCGATCATGTGGAAAGAAGCTCCACTGGCAAGAAACCAACCACTTCCCACCATAGATGAAACCATGCATGCGAATAGTGTGAAATCCAACTCGAACTGTGAGGCTAGTGCCTCACCTTTTGATCCTTCCATGGATCCCTTCTTGGATTTCCTTAGTGGACAATTTGTAGCAAAATGGCCCACCTCATGACAACGAAAACATCACAATTTTGATTTGTCAAACTTCTTCCCACCATGGGAAGAACTGGATTCGGAATGAGAAACCTTCCCCTTCCCCTTCTTTGCCTTACTCGCTAAGGCACAGTTTTCTTCATCCTCCATGGATGAAGAACGATCTCTGGTGCTTCTTCTTATCTCCTCCTGCATCAAATCCGACCAAATTCGTTCCTAATCTAGTAGTTTCTGTCTTCCATTAACCAAGTCATGGTACCTATGCCAGCTCTTAGGAAGACTGAGGAGTGCAAGACTCACCATGTCATCATCAGCTGTCACGATCCCTACACTTCCAAGCTCATCCCTACATGTGGTGAGCTTGTTTAGATACGTAGAGATCATGTCGCCCTTTTCACACTTGATCTTTCAAAGCTTGTCTATCAGTGACAACTTCCTCTGATCACTGCTATTCTGACATAGATCTTTCAATGTTTTCCACATTGAAAACGGTGTCTCCTTCCCATGGAGACTCGAGACTATGTGATCTTGAACTCCCTCCAGAAGGATTCTCCTTGCTCTAGCCACACATTTCTTCCATTCAGCCAATTCAGCAACACCAGTCGGCTTGGGGACTTCTTGATCAATGAAGTCCTTTAGACCATTAACCTCTAGTACTAATTCCATGCAGTCCTTCCAGGCTATATAATTCAAACTGCCATCAAGGTCATATTTGAGTCTCAAACCATTGAATGAAATAGGTAAAATAGAGATGTGATAAGAACTCAATTTCTATATTCAGGAATCACAAACTTCAACTTCTCCCTTCTTGTATAATGTTCTTCCTTGATCACCTATGCTCCGATACCATGTAAAAATTCCCACCTGTAGGTCACCTGATAATGCAATAAACTAAAGAAAAATACTTTATCTACTTCTACAACCAATTTAGCGAAAGCTTAATTGAACATGAGCAACATCAATAAGAACACATATAACTGATAAGAAGGAATCAATCACACATAACATAGAAGATATAATCTGGAGAAAGCCTCAACCTAAAACCCCAACTCTGTATTATCATACAAGTGGAAATATAGCCAGTATTACAAAAAGAATCAGTTTATTACAAAAAGAATCAGTTCAAAAGCTATCCTACTGTCTCTGCAATACCTCTACTGCTCATAGACAATCAAAGGCCTCTCTCAAACCTCTTGATCTACCTTCCAAGCCTCCTATTTCTTTGCAGAATTTTGATTTTGGTCCAGTGCAGCCACTTGTGTGAATTGACCTATTCACTAACCTCTAATCCAACTATGCAGTCCTGAAGGAGATAAATCCTCATCCATGGATGAGCTTCCTTTATAAGAAAATTTTCATCCAACTAATAGTACATTGTCCCTTCTTTGATCCCAATTGGGTCTCTATCTAAACTGACATGTGTGAGTTATTCATGAGAGAATCTTCAATTATCGGAAGTGGAGTAGTTATATGCAAGCATGCATTAACTAACTGAACTCACATTAATTTAAACAAACTGTTTAAATCAATCTAACTGCACTTGACTCATTTAACTGAGCCAACTAATTACTACTCAAATTAGAACTCATCCCTATCTCTTTAATTGATGGATAAATTCCTCACTTAATAGAGAAACTATTGCATTTCCTCACATAGACTTCATGTTTGATTTTTCACAACTAATTAACTCATGGTGAATTAATTAATTTATTTTCAAACAGTTGTTAAGTTCAAATTCGAATTTTAGTTCCCATTTTTAGTCCAAGGACTGACTAAAATAGGAATCCATCCTAAACTGATAAAAATAGCAATGTATTTTTAGCACTTCCATTTTTCATTCCTTGTTGCTCAATCCAGCACCAGTACCCAAACTGCTATTTATACCAGTGTTATTTTTAGCACTTCTATTTTTAGCATTTCTTGTTGCTATTTTCAACAATTTTTGGTTGTGCTGCACATTATCTCCTTTCATAGCACAACTCCCTTCACACCACTTTTGGCACTGTTACATCACCCTCTTCCGCACAACCCCTCTGTCGCGTAGCTCCCAAAACCGAGCAGCATAATTTATAGTCTCGCACTCCCTTGCAACTGCCTGGAGACTAAGACTAGCATGTCTTCATGTATTCATTGATCTGGGTCTCTTGCATATGGATTTAACTAGCTCCCATTTACTTTTCCCAGGAAAGATTCCCTGTCAGCTTTGCGAGCTGAACCATGCCCCCATCTGTGATTTCTTTGATGACATATTGTCCATAAAAGTGCATTTGAAACTTTCCTGGAAATTTAGTGAACTTACTATCTTATAATAATACCAAGTCATTTACCTTGAATGTGCGTAGCTTGATGTGTCGATCATGCCATGCCTTTTCACGTTCCTTTTGTACCTTCTGATGAAATCCAGCCCAGAATATGTCCCCTTCGAGCTCCATCAATTACGCGAGCCATTCTTCCAAGCCTCTGGGGTCCACCATCCTTGTGAAGGATGCTATGCGTAGACTAGGCACAATATATTCCATAGGCATCACGATATATGCGTATGTGCACGTCCCAATCATTCTGTTGCGCATTGCAAATATTTGTTAGTGCGTTCTCTAATATCTTATTGAAGGCCTCCACTATTCCATTAGCCTAGGAGTAATATGGTGTACTCTTCTTATGATAAACCTGAAATTCTTCTATTAGCGCTCTGATCATTTCGTTGAGGAAGTACGTACTGTGATCATTCATCAACACTTTTGGGCACTCGAACCTAGTTAGCACGTACTCAAACAAAAATTTAGCTGCAGTAGCCCCTGTACAATCCTTTACAGGTTGTGCCTCCGCCTATCTGGTCAGATACTCTATCGCGGTGATGATGTAGTGGACCTGTTTTCTTACCTAGGGGTTGGATTGGTCCTATAAATTCAATAAACCATTTCTCCAAGGGTTGTAATGGCACTTGAGGATTCAGAGGAAACTCATCCCTTCGTGATGGCCTACTCGTTCTTTGATAGGCACCGCATGCCCTACAATATGCTTTAGAATCTTTATGCAATGTAGGCTACCACAATCTGATGCACAAAATCTTCTGCGTTGTTGCTTTTCCTGCATAATTTCCTCCTACATCCCCTCCATGAGCCTCCGCAAGGATGTTGTTTCTTTCGAAATCGGGCACATACCATCAGAGTACCTCATTCGATCCCATCTTATACAAATGTATGGCAATTACTGAGAAGTCTTGGCGTGCACTATTGACTCCTTCTGCTTGGTAGTGTATCCTTTTCGATCCATCCCTGTAGTCAAAACATGGATAATGTCTGTAAAGTGGTTGTCCACTATGTGCACTACAAAGAGCTACGCGTTAGGCAACCCGTCCTCCAAATTAGTAGGATCCTCCCCCATTTCAATGCACAAAAAATGGTCAGGTCATGCATTCAACCTTCCTGGCTTGACAATTACGTCAAAGTTGGATTCTTGAAACAACAACAACCATCTACATATCTTCCCCCCAAACACATGCTTATTGACTAGGTACTTCAAGGCGGAGTGGTCTATGTACATCTTGAAATGTCCGCCCAACAAATAGTGTTGAAATTTTTGGAGTGCATATACCATAGCCAATCCCTCATGCTCTATCATTGAGTAGTTCTTCTCAGCCTTTGATAATTTTCTGCTTGCAAATGCTATAGGGTGATCCATCTCTCTTTCGCCAGCCTGTGTTAGCACTGCTCCTAGTGCAATACATGACGCATCAATGTGCACATGGAATTCCTTCTTCCAATCTAAGAAGACCAATATTGGTGCAGTGACCATCTTTTCCTTCAAGACATCCAAATTGCGCTGACATTCTTCATCCCAACAAAATGTAGCGTCCTTCTTTAGCAACTTCTCCATGGGCACGGTAATCTGAGCATAAGCCTTGATGAACTTGTGATAGTACACAGTATGGACCAACATTGTGCGCAGTTGTTTAACACTGCTTGGGGCTTCCAAATTGATTATTACTATGATCTTGGCAGGGTCCACCATGATTCCTTGCTTGCATACCACATGACCCGGCAAATTCCCAAAGGGGACACAAAATAATCACTTCTTTAGGTTCACTGTAATCTGATACCTTCAGCAAGTATCCAACATTAAGTGCAGACTGGCTACATGGCGCTTTACTAGCCAAAACACTGTTCAATCATCAAAATATACCTCCAAGAATTTGTGAATAAATTATTTGAACAACGCGGTGACTACGCGAGAGAATATCGTCGGCACATTCTTGAGTCCGAAGGGCATCACTGTGTACTGAAAACACCCCCATTCCTTCGTGAAGGTTTCTTTACTCCTGTCTTTTGGCACGATCTTGATCTGATGGTATCCAAAGAACCCATCAGTAAATGAGTAGGCCTCCTGCCCTCCAACATTGTCCAGTGCCTCATCAGTAAACGGTGTCAGGAAAGGATCGTGAACGCAAACATTGTTAAGCTTTCTTAGATCTACGCAAATCCTTATCTCTCCCTTCTGCTACTTTTCCTGAACTACCATTGGCTCACCCAATCAGATCCCTCCACTGGTTCAATAATACCTACCTCAAGCATCTTGTCCAATTCCAAGCAGACATTTTCATTGTATTTGGGATTAAGGCGATATGGCCTCTACTTAACAGGCTTCGCATCTGGTTTCAAAGTTATTTTCATCACTCCCAAATCAACTATGATGGCTTTCAACTCTGAAAATTTTGTAGGAAAAAGATCTTGGTACTCGTGGAGTAACTCAGCAACTTTATCCATTGTGGCATCATCCCAATAATCCTCAATCTTTGCGAATTTAGGCTCCACTTCAGTACCAACGTTTATCTGCCTAGTTTTCAGTAGCACAGTGATATTTGGGTTCTCTATATGCATACCTCCAACCTCACTGTGGCCTTCCACTTTTGGGATATTGATATTCCTTGGATCCTCATCCTCCACTTCAGCTGTCATATTATAGCATTCCAGTGCATGGCGTAGCTGGGTGCTCCAATTCAGTTGAACTAATTCCAAAGGATCCTACAGAATTAGGAAGATCGCTACCTTAACCTCCTGCAGTGCTTCGTTAATAATTTTGAACCCATATTCAAAGCTTAAGGTTGTCAATAATCCTTCTCTTAATATGTCCCACTCCATGGTGCCATAGTGGAGCTCCGTTTCCAAATACCAATTCATAGGGATTATATCCAGAGTGTGACAGAATAAATGCGCCCATTTTGGATGTGGCTCTATTCCATACACCTTAGTCCATTTTGCCAAATGATTGCGTAGATCATTCCTCCCATCATACTTCTCAATTAACAGTACTTTAGGATGACCAAACCACATCCTCATCATCCTCATGTAATTGCGCCACTCATCAAAGTTGTCTTTCTGTGTACCCCACCACCAAGTGGGTGTAGCATGCAGTGCCAAATCCAACGCCTGAAAGTGATGATCCTCTGGGACTTCTCTTTCAAAAGCATCCAAAAAATTATCTACGTCAATTAAACCATCGTGATAAAGTAAATTTCTTACCTCCGACGACACACAATGCAACAATTTGGTCATCATGTTTTAGCACAGTGTGGATACTTCATGCAACTTGTTTTGCCAATGTTCCAATCGTTCGTCTGAATCTGAGGTACAGGAACTTTCACAGTCCCATGCAATCCATCCAATAACTATTGGATTCACCTAGTCTTGGTCTCATGCTGTTATTTTATAGATCTTATCCAAATCATCATTGCTTTCTTCATAGTCGCAGACCAGTTCAGTATAGCGTAGTCCTTCTGCAGGGTCCAATGGTACTACAACGCGGAGCGATTTTCTTTCAAACGACATTGTATGCTTATTCAATTTGATTACCCCATTCATATCAATAGCCCAGTCTATTCCAAGGAGCTCAAAGTATGTATTGTTGTCATCAACAATTTCTATCACTTCAAATTCAACCAGCGTGCATGTACCTTCTATATCTCTGGTAACTCCCTACAATCATCCCATGGGGATGATCTTCTCCTGGTTCACCATCCTCAATTGAATCAAAGACCACTGTAATGCAGGTCTCCTCATTCTCTCCCAGTTCTGTTTAGGCAATACGTTCGCATCATACCCCAAATCCAAAATAACTTGGTCCATTTCATAGTCTCTTATTTGTGCGGTAAGCCTCATCTCACGCCTTGTTCTTGCCTTATGCTTACCAATCTTTCTGACTACGCGAGGTCCATCAGGAGCATTATCCTTACCGGCACATTTGTTTATCAACTCATCTAGTCCTTTGACAGCCTTGCTATCACGCAATAGTTTAATACAAGTCTCCAAAAAGGTGGTAAGCACAGAGGGGTCAACCTCTGTAGGCACGCTGATGTCTGGCAGTTTGTTTTGACTCCATAAGGTAGAGGATTCAACAAAGCTTTTCTTCACTTCCATGAATTTTTTCTTCACACACTCTAGATTGAAACCAGTCTCCTTTTCTAGGGCCTTGTAGACCCATCCACCTTCTTTAGGTTGTTTTCCCTTATCATCACCAGTCGTCATCCCGCTTTGCAGCACGATATTCACATTTAGGTCCTCCTTGTGAGGCTCGGCCCTCATCATCTGTAGTTCTAGGTAGGGTGTTGAGGTTGTTCCTTCTTCTCCTACATCTTGGCCATCAGCACAGGACATTCTTTGATTGTGTTGTCAAACTAAGTGCAGTATTGACATGACGGGTGTGTCTGATTCATACACTCCCGCGTGTAGTGTCCTGACATTCCACAATTGTAGAAAATAACCTACCCACACCCCTACCAAGTCCTCCTCCTCTTTAGCCTCGTCCACGTCCCTAATATCCTCCATGTGCTCCCCTAGTGCCCTAATCCAGAGGCCGAGTTTCTACTTGCATTTGATACAGAGACGTCCTCTCCATTATTAATTCATAGCTTCGATAGTGGCGCTTATCATGGCCCACCGACTTGCATAAATCGCAAAACGATGGTTGTGGTGTTTGCACAAACTTTTACAGTAAGTGACAATTATCTGTTACATGTTTTCCCACCACCTAGTAGATAATGCACCATATCACGAGCCCCGCACTTGGTCCTATTGGAGCTTCCTGCCTTAGGGGCATTGGCCCCCCTCTTGTGATGTAATTTGCAAAGACAATGCAGTGATCTTTATCATGCCCCTGGTTTTTACACTTGAGACACCAAACTTCTTCCCGCACCTCCAACCGCACCGCTTTTTCTTTTTTCAGGCTCTACAGTTCCAAGCAAAGTTTCTACAATTCTACATGTATCTGTTGAACCCCCAACAAAGCATCCTAAATAAGAGTTTCATGCAATCTCATTGCAATTTCTAGGGCTTCCACCTGCGTTCCTATATTTTGTTATGATAACGAAATCCTTAAGTGGGCAAAGAGCATGGCTATAAACCAATCACAGTGTTGACTATCTGTGAAATTCATATTAGCTTTGTGGATCCCTCACTTCAGTCTTTGATCTAGCTCCCATGGCATTTCACCGGGCCTCATCATGATTTCCTTAATCCAATTACTGGTTGCGAGGCAGACTTAGGCTTACCAAATTATTTGTTTAAAGTGGTTTGGGTATCTCCTAATGATGATGACAGATTATCGGTACAGTACTTAACGTAACATGTTATCATGCGATCCTGCAAAGTGGTAACCAACTGTGCCTTTTTTATATTATCATTCGTAATTTATTGTGTTGTCCACACAACCTTCGCAACAAGCCAAAACTGATATGGATCCTCACTTCCTAAGCCCTTGAAAACTGGTAACTTCATTGTATTCAACATGTTGACTGGCGATGGTGGTGGTGGTGGTGTGGGAGAAGGTGTATGTTATGGAGGTGAAGGTGGAGGTGGTGTGGATGGATGAGGTATCTGTAGAAAACCCTACCTTATCAACTGGACAGTGCTCTATGGTGAGCATGCTCCCTTGTCATCACTCACAAAAGGTTCAATCAATGGGCTATATTCAGGGCTTGTTATTCCCCTATCCCTGAAGAGCTTCCCACCTCGTGTATCTCCAAACATCAAGGAAGTGGCATAAATCATTTTTCACATAAGAGCATCTTAATCTAAGTATTCAAAGATCTTAGATACTTACCTTGCGGCCCTTTGAAGAAACGTCGCTCTGCTTCACTATAATTAACTAAGGTGTTTACCGCAAACTCTGTAACAAATCCTCCTATAACCCGATCAAGCCAGTGGTCAACAGTGCACGTGATCTTATCTTCAGAAGCTTCTAGCCTTCACACTAATTCTGGAGTCCACACTATTGGATCATCAAGCTTCCACCTCCCTTGATCGTCTACCAATTTAGCTATCCACTCAAATAGTTCAATCGGGAAGGCGCAGAAGAAAATTTCATGTATTTATGTGTACAAATATTTATCCAACCACTATTCTTTTGTCAGGAGTAGATTCCTGTTTTCCTGTGTCACGTATTCGTGGATCTTTCTATCCAACCACCTCTCAATTTCCTTCTTAGTCAAATTCCAGTGATGCGGCATCACACATCTCTTTATGCAGATCCTGGTCCCAGCAATGTAACCATTTGTTGGCTAAGGGGGTCCTGCCCCAGGTTCAGAGTTAGTTGCACCAAAAAAATCCCTACACTTGTAAAAAGAGCTTCTGCGTAAATCACATAAAAAGATCATTGTCGATGCGTTTCGAACCAACCAGTGTGGTTCATCGTCAGGACAAGTTGAAGAAATAGATCTGGCCTAGCAAGTTAAATAGACTGAGCAGAGACTCCAACGGCTACATAACAACTATAAAAAAAGAGCCTAAGGAGCGCCATCCAGGTGTCCATCTACCTTATATCCAAGGGACCACTGATAGGATTGCTCGGATCCTTAGAAAGTTTGATATTCCCTCAACCTTCAGGCCCCTCAAAACCATTCGTAATTCCCTTCGGTCGGTGAAGGATCCTGTTAACCCCAAAGACATGAAGGGCGTTTATTTGATTCCTTGCTCTTGTGGGACACCCTATATAGGGGAAACAGGGCGTCTCCATCCACGAAAGAATTTGCGAACATGCAGCGGACCTGAGGCATGGAAGAACAAAGTCCTCAGGCTTTAGCTGAGCATGCGAACAAGACTAAGCAGTCAATGTCTGCATAGAGGAGGCCAAAGTCATATGCGAGGGTAAGATCGATTCCATCATCGCAAGTTAAGGGAAGCCATGAATTGGAGCGTAGAGCCCATCAATTCAACAGAGATGATGGGTTGGAAGGTAAAGTAGAAGTGGTCCTGCCTCTGTCGTCTTAGGGTTTTCTTCCCTCCCCCCCCCCCCCCCCCGCCCCTCTGTCATGCCTAGGTGCTTTCTTTGTGGGTGTTTAGTTTATTCGTTTTGAGTATATATATTGTTGGCATCGTTGTGTTCTTCTCTATTTTTTGGATTCCTCAAGTTTCGGTTTAGGTCTATTATCGTTTTAGGTATTAATCCAAATTATTTTTATGTAGACTTTATCACTGATAAAGGTCCTTCTCCGGTTTTAGTAATTTATTTTTTTATTCCTTAGGTTAGTATGATTCGTATATCTAAATTATGATGTATTATTAGATCTAGTCTTATTTCTATTTTATTTGAAAACTAAGTGGCATAATGATAGCTTATATAGTTAGATAGTATATCTCGAATCAAATTAAATTTTAATAATTTTTAAATAAAACATATATAATAATAGCTTAAGTAGAATTACAAAATTTACTTATATAACTTAAATTATTCATTCTAAAGAAGGATTTCATGCAATAATAATTTATAAGTAACTTTTAAATAACCATTAATATTATGTTATTTAAACAAATAAATCTTTTTTTGATAATATTCATTTTTATTCCTAAATTCTCTTATCTCTAGAAATATAATAATATTATCTAAGTATTATAAATAATAATAGGATTAGATTTATTAATATATACAACTTAAATTATTAATTCATAAATATTAATTAAATAGTAAAATTTTTTAAATAACCATTAATTTATTTAAACAAATAAATAATATCCGCTCCTGTAATTAAAATATTATATTATTAACTTAAAAATAATAATTAGATTAAATTTATTAATATAATTATAGCCTGGGTCCTAGAGTCAAATATAGCTGTTATGTAGCCGTTGGAGTCTCTGCTCAGTCTATTTAACTTGCCTAGGCCAGATCTGTTTCTTCAACTTGTTCCTGGACGATTGAAACCACACTGGTTGGTTCGGAAAACGCGAGTGGACATGATCTTGTTATGTGATTTACGCAGAAGCTCTTTTTACAAAATGTAAAAAATATTATATATTTTTTCGAAAATTAATAAAAAATCAATGTTTTTAATTTACTTAAATTTTAATGAAATGAATAAAATTTATATTTATTATATATAATTTCTTAGATTCTCTGATAATTAGGTAATCATTTTTTGAGAACTCTTACCGGATTTATCGCTTGTATATATGTTGAAAATAGTCTTATGTTGTTTATAGATATAGTTGTAATTTTTTACTCTTTCATAAATTTAATAACCTTCAACACTATTAATTATTTCATTAAAAATTATAACTATTATACCAATTTTTATTATAAAATATATTAATATAATAATATTAATATATATATAATATATTAGTATTATTATTATATTATAATATAATTATATTATATCATTAATTTTATTTAACCCATGGGTATAGAAACCAAGTGTTTTGTTAAAGCATTTAGTGGTGTAAAGGTTCCTGATTAGAAACTTCATGGGAAAAAATCCAGCCAAACTAAGTATGATGAGTGTGATCTCAGAATGAGATCCCAAAATGATTTTGACAACTTAGATGCCTCTAAGTGGTAGTTACTCAAATTAAACATTAAGCATGTCAATCATCTCAAGTCTCACATAACTTAGTGAAAAAAATAAAATTATTTTATTTTATTTATTCTTAAAAAATTGCTCTCCCTAATCCAATAATTAAATTTAAAAATCATACTTTTCCATTCCTAAGCAATGTTAAAAAATTATAATAGAAAGAAGTAAATATAGACCTGGTTGAAGGGGCTAGTTTAACTCTTTTCACATCCATATTTAATTCATTAAACTATAATGTATAATTTTATTAGTAGTCTAATTCTATTTAATTAACTAACTAATTATATATATAGTATTATATATTATAATATAATAGTAGTAGGTATATATATATAATAAACTAAAAATTACAAAGGTTAAACTTAGCAAAAATAAAAAATATTTCTACATTCAAAGGCCATATAAATTTACTGTAGGTTTTAACCCCGTACATAAATTACCTGCAAACGAATTCTAAAACACAGAAAGTGAACAATGCGATAGCATAACACATAAAACATATATACACAGATATTTTTTCCTGGATCCCAAAACGAGGACTACCAGCTTGATTTTTTTCATTATGTTCCTTTCAATGTTACAATACATATTTATACATGTCGAAGCATCCAATACCATGGACCGAAAACCACCGCGTCCAAAATCATGGACCGAAAACCATCGCGTCCAAAACCATGGACCGAAAGCCATCGCATCCAAAAACATGTTCAAAAATCATGCACAAAACCATAGGTGGGTCCGCCCAACCTAGCATAGGGTCCAAAACCAAACCCCCTGTGACCCCCCCCCCCCGGCTACACAATCAGTGCAACGAAGAGGGGGCTCCATTCCCCCTCTAACCCCCCAATTAACTACGTGGGCTAGTCGTGGAGAGAAATATAACACAACCCAAAATTTACAAGCCATATTCTTGTGAAAATTAATACGAAATCTCGACATTGAACATAAAATAAACCACGAAAGCAAAACAAAATCAACCATGAATAGGAAAGTATAAATGTTTAAAATAGAATTAGACAGAAACAAAATAAAGTGTAAGTTTTAATATGAATAAAAATAATTATAATTATGAAAATTACATTAGTATATTATTATATATTGTTGATGTATGTTGATTAACGTTATTTTTATATGCTGATTAGTATATAAATATACAAAATGATGTTAATCAATATATATCAATCATATTTACTAATGTGAGTGTGTTAGTTGGTGGCCAATGTGTATGGGGAGAAAAAGTAAATGATGGTTGACTATGTTTAGGTTCCAGTGAAGGAGAGTTATTTATGGTTAGTCTAAAGTTGACTATAATTGATAAGGACCATATTGAAGCATGAAAAAAATAGCTAACTATGGTAACTTTATGTTCTCATAGTTATCATTAATGGCAATGAAGCAATAAAGGGTGATGACAAAGGGTTAGTGAATATATGCATAATTGAAATTGAAGTTGATGGCATGCTTGTATTGATATATGTTTTGTTATGTTTATTATGTTTATGTTGTAATGGCATGTTATTGTGTCATGATGCTATAGTTGGTATGCTTGGAGAGTAGCAAGGTATGTTGCAAAGGGTGCTGAAGTACTTGATTTGAGCTCATGTTATTTGTATATGTTGTATAATTGGTTACATATGCTTGTTATACATGTTTGAAAGAGGTGTGGTCGCCACTTGTAACACTGTCCTCCCACATTTACCCAAGCAAACTGGTCCACCGGGGTACACATGTGACAAAAAGTTACTATGATATTATTCAGCTCCCCAAGTACATTTAAGGAAGTGGAACCGACAAGACAAGACCAATCTGACCTTCCTCATGAGCTACAAAACCTTTAGGAGACAACCGACCCTTCCAGGTGCCCAACCTCTGAGAAAACGTGATGTTTTTTTTATCTAGACCCCTAGTCCCTCCCATGAGAATCCATGCATGTGACTAAGACCCTCCAGTCACTCCCACAATGAGGCATGCATGCGAGTGTGGCCCTTTTCAAGTAGTTGTATATCAGCGACCCTAGATTATGTGCCACTTTTTGAGGGCCAGGACTAAGGCCACTACCCAAAACTTCATTAAACTTCCAGAAAAGATAGTTAACGCCGATATAAGATTACTAATGCAAAAACTTTATGAAGGAATTGAACTGGCCTCTACTAGCCATGACAAGCATTTCGTCAAATATATCATAAACATGAAATCTATAGGTCATAACAACAAATTTGAACATCACATACTTATCTAAGAATCGTCAAGGAGGATCGATATCTCCTCCCAATAGGTGCATTGGTATCTATTAGGTCATTCGTTCATTATTTTTTCACCTCCTAACTAAAACATGATGAGATTCATACGTCAATATTATCCTAAAACATGCTCATAAGCAGCAAATAACAAGAGATATATAAATAATGAAATAACTATTAAAGCCACATAATGACAAGAACATTTACTCATGAAAATACCAAATGAAAATGAGCTCTTATTAACATATGAAAATCCAATCAAGTTAGGGACTTCCATGTATGACCCGACCATAGATTAGGAAGAACCAAATCTCTCTTTCATCCAATCACCCTGGCACCATATTTTAAGCATGAACGTGGGATCTCATGAAACAAATAAAAAACCAAACAAGGCTTCCAGAGGCCAAACTACCTCAACCCTCAACCAATGATTCCACCTCATGGTTAGAAATCACTAACCATCACTAGATTGGTCTCTACCTAAGATGCCTAGGTCTCTAGAGTGTTTGTTCCAACCAAGGGTTCCAAGACTATTAACTCAACCCACAACTATTTCTGGGCTCCACAGCATTTGTCCAACCATGGATTCCAAGACTAGTATCTCAACCCACAAAGGGCTCCAGAGTGTTTATCCAACCAAGGCTTCCAGGACTAGTAACCCAACCCAAGTTGTTACAGGGCTCCAAGAGTGTTCGTCCAACCAAGGCTTGAGGAACTACTGACTCAACCCATAGTTAAAGGAACATGAGTACCAACTAGAAACATAAAGAAAAAACCCACAACACCATGGCTATCTAGGAAATAGAAAGGCTAGGCAAAGCCATTGTTAATCTTGTCAATCCATGCCAACGACATATCATAAGTAAGAAACCACATGCATGTGTCATGTATCCCAATACTAGAAAGGAAATCATACATGCAACTTGGTACTTGCAAGAAAAAATTGTTATAGTTATTGATCCTGATGTCCTCTTGCACTTTCCTACATTTCCCTTGCCTTCTTGCTCCAAATACCAAGTATGAAACTCTCCTCCAAGATTGCTCCAAGAAAACTCTATGTGTCCAAGAGTACAAGAGAGAGAGAGATTAACATAGAGAGCTCCAAGCTAAAACTAACAAAAATCTAAACTGAAAAAAGATACAAACTAACCATTATGAGTGTTTTTGTTAATGGGGCCTTTATTTTCTTCACTTTCCATTATTTTTCCTTCATGTTCCTCCTCACATGCAGCCTATGACCTTTCACCTCCCTTTTCTCCTATTTTCCATTATTTTCATAAATAAAATGCCAATAAATATCTCATTCCTTTCCAAATCCTTTTCTATTTCCTTGTGCAATTTCCAAAGCCATTAATTAATCACAAGTGATCCTCATCAATGGGTTTTTCCCAACATTAAGATTAGAATATGTGTCCCATGACATTGGTTATTATTATGTCAGTGGTCACCGCGTTGATTCTAGTCTTCCCAGATTGGAAGAAACAGTTTCATGTACATGTTGACGCATCATGTATAGTGTTGGGAGTAGTACTAACACAATCTGTCGAAAAAGGCTTGGACCATCGTATCGCGTTCGCAAGCTGAAGATTATCCAAAGCGAAGAAGAACTATTCCACCACCAATCACGAAGGGTTAGTTATGGGGTATGCACTCCACAAGTTTAGGCACTACTTACTGGGATGCCATTTTAAAATGTATACAGATCAATCTACGCTGAAATACCTGGTCAATAAGCCTATGTTGGGAGGGAGAATCTACAAGTGCCTCTTATTATTCTAGGAATATGATTTTGAATTTATTGTGAAGCCTAGATGACTGAACGCGGGACCAGACCATCTGTAGCACATTGAAACAGTGGAAGAGCCCACTAATTTGGAGGAGGGATTACTTGATGCTCAACTATTTGCAATGCACGTCGCAGATGGTCATTTTGAGGATATAAGACATTTCTTGATGACAGGTACTGCACCGGAAGGATACACCATCCAACAAAAGAAGGAATTAGTTGTGCGCATGGAAGATTTCTCTGTCATTTCTAGGCATCTATACAAGATGGGGACTGATGAGATATTGCGATGGTATGTACCTGAGTTTGAAAGAAGCAGCATCCTCGTGGAAGATCATGGGGGCACTCTGGGAGGACATTATTCTGGAAGAGCAACCGCACAGAAGATTCTACACGGAGGTTTGTGGTGGCCAACCCTCCATCAGGACTCAAAAGCGTATTGCAAGGCATGTGATGTGTGTCAAAGTACTGGAAGGCCATCACAGAGCGATGAGATGCCTTTGAATCCATAGATGACATTGCAATCCTTTGAGAAGTGGGTGATAGATTTTGTGGGACCCATTCAGCCTGAAGGAAAGACAGAAGCAAGGTACATTATTACCGCGACGAAGTATTTGACTCGTTGGGCAAGGGAACTACCTGTGAAGGATTGTAAAGGTGCGACTGCGACAAAATTCCTCTTTAAGCATGTATTGAAGTGATTTGGATGTCCAAATATCTTGATGAGTGATCGCGGTACGCACTTCCGGAATGAGACGATTAGTGTACTGACAGAGGAATTTCAGGTATACCACCAAAAGAGCACACCTTATCACCCGTAGACTAACGGGAGGGTGGAACCGTTCAACAAGGTGTTTGAAAACACACTGACCAATGTTTTCAATGCTCAGCAAAGTGATTGGGACCTATGCATACCTATAGTTAAATGGGCTTATCGAACGACATGCAAGAAGTTGACTAGAAAAACCCCCTTTGGCTTGTTTATGGCATTGAAGCAGTAATACCTATGGAATACATCATTCCTAGTTTGTGCATAGCAACGCTCACATGTATGAAAGATCATGGAGCCCTAGAGGAAAGGCTCGCATATCTGGATGAACTTGAGGAAGAGAGATTTTTAGCTGGATTTCACCAGCAGGTCCAAAAGTAGAGCGAAAAGGCATGGCATGATCGACACATTAAGCTGCACTCATTTAAGGTAAATGATTTGGTTTTTCTATATGATAGTAAGTTTGATAAATTTCCAGGGAAATTCTTAATGCACTAGTTAGGGCCCTATATCATTAAGGAAATTACCAATGGAGGGGTAGTACAGCTGGTCAAATTAAATGGAGAACCCTTCTGAGGAAAGGTGAATGACAGTCGCTTGAAGCCATACACCAACAGTCCGGCCATGTGGCTAAATGAAGGTAGCATAGTCTTAGCACTCCAGGCAACTAAAAGGAGGCGAGGGACTATAAAATACACTACTCAGGTTGGGGAGCTGCGTGATTGGCAGATGATGCAAAGCAAGGAAGTGTCACAGGGTCGGTGGCAGCGCGGAGGGAGCTATGCTACCCAAGGAGAAATCATGTAGGTCAACTAGAAAGCGACCATTAAAGTCACTATTCATGATTTGACGGTAGAAGTAAGGCCAAATGTAGCGAGTGACCAACATCTAAAATGAAATTTATGGCTCATATCATGGAAAATCTTCCACCAATCTGGCATTAATAAACTAAATTTGGGGGGAATAGTTGGATTTGAATTCAAAACACCCTATAAATTACAAGTGGTTGTTCAACAAGAAACAATTGGCATTTTGAGTATTAAGTTGTTGAGCTCTCAGAAACCTATGGACTGAGAGTTCTTCGAGGCTTTAAAATAGACTCTTGCATTTGCGAACTTTCCAGAGATGCCGCGAGCACTATTATAAATCATTATGTCAACATCCGCAGAGATTATAAATACCGAAAAAGTACTAGAGAAGTTGGCACAGGAAATGGAAATAGAGGCAGAAATCCCTAAATCATCGAGAATGCGAAGAACATTGAGACCAAAGCCAACCCCAACTAAGGAGACTATGAAGGACAAGAAGGGCAAGCAACCTGCCATACCAGTACGCACATCACCAAGGAGAAACCCACCAAAGCCCACTTCATAGGAGAAAGGCAAGGCTATAAACCTAGAACTAGAGGAGGAAGATATCGAAGACATCCCGATGGAGGATGAGGATGTGGGAACAGAAGTGGAGGAGGTTGAAGCCCAAGGTGCAGACCCTATTATTTGGTTGCTGGAGTATGTCCCTCCATGCAAGCCTAAGTCCAAGGTACCAAAGGAAATCGACAAGAGTAAGACTCCCTTGCAAACCCCTATGCTGCCAAACAAAATTGTTTTCGACAATCCGCAATTGGCACGAGTGTCGATACTGAAGCTTGAAGACTGGGACTTCGCGGACCATGAAAATTTCCCACACCTTGCGAGCAAGCAGCTAATGCTCTGCATCATAGATACAAATACGGGAATGACCAACTTGGAGCCACGGAGGTGGCTCAAAGGAGTAGAAAAGGCAGGGTTTCTCAACCTGCTCTCAGTGTCGCACTGTAACCACACCCTGGTGATAGTTTTGGTCATCAAGCAGCTATTGTGCTTGGTGCATGATGGGTGTCTATACCTGGAGGAGCCAATACCCACTACATATATGTTGATTCACCGTATAACACGCCTGCCATATACAAGTGAGAATCCAGCCACGATATTTGGTGGAAAGGGTGGTGAGCAGGCTCTCACAGAATCAATTAAAAAAATTCAAGTTGGTGAAGAAGCCACGCAGGTACGCGATCTCCAACATCTGCAACCCCATTGTGAAGTTAGCCACATAGATCCTCCTACGAAAGGTAATGAGGAAGTGTCGCGCCGATGAGGTCTCAGCTCCTGTCATCGTGCTAGGACAACAGTGCACTAAAGGAGTCTAGTTTAGCTAGTCGGACTACCTTCGCGGAGAGTTCTTGACGAACTGCCATGAAGCACAAGAGCTCAGCAAGATGTTCCACTACGCATAGCTCTTGCTGTCGATTGTGTTGGTAGCGTGGGAGCTACCAGAGGACAACTAGTTCCCTTTGGTCATGCCATACCTCCCTGAAGTAGAAAAGTATGCTTCGATGTGGGTGACTAAGGATGCACAGCAAGTCAGGGATAGCAAGATCTTCTGGATCTTAATGAAGATGAACATTAGGATGGTCATCAATTGAAAGTCGTGATTTTCGCCCATGGTGTATTCCAACCTGTAGGGTTATGCCGAATTCAATGACGATTTCCATCGAGTCTCCATCAGGGTGCAGGAGCACCCTATGTAGAACTAGAATGACTTGCCATATCTGGCCATGGATGATGTCATTGATGCAGTGCTTAACCAATGGCTGACGGAGTGGCGCACTACCACAGACTTGGCAGTCGGCGAGATCAAGTCAGCTGCGCAAAAGAAGGAGGAGGAGGCCAAGCTGAAGATGGCATAGCTGGCCAAGAAGAGGAAAAAGAAGGCCACTGATAAGGCCCAGGCAGAGCAGGTAGGAAAGCAGACAGGTGGAACAGAGCGTGGCTCTGACAAAGGCGCGAGGTCGCCTTCACTTGAAACAAAAGAGGAGAAACAAAATAGCACGACGCAGACCCTCAGGAGACGTTCGCCTGCAATAAGTGCCTAAGAGAGCTGGAGAAGGGAGGGTTTAGGAAGAAATCAAAGGCGACCAAAACCTTGCTCAGCCCTACCACATTGACAGAGGGAAACTTAAATGATATCGATGACATAGTCAGGGATGTCACCACAGAGGCCCTGCAGCATTTTGAACAAGAGCAGCAGATCGTCCGAGGGGCTATCGAGACTGGGTTGCAGGAGTTGCAGACTTGTGCATTGCAAGCTGGTATGGTGTCTACTAGCTTGGCTATCGGCACTTCAGAGGCCATCGATATGTTGTGCACGAAGGCTTCCAGTGCGATAGTTCTACCAGATGGAGAACTAACCACTAAAAATGATGCTAATAGGCCCACTTTCAGCAGCCTGAAGGGAGTTGGGCTAAACCTGGTAGCACTTCCACGCGAAGCACTCCACCTCTTGTAGTATGGAGTAATTGTAGAGTTGAGGGCCTGTGAGCACCCCTCCCTCTAGATAATTAATGGACAATGGATCAACAATGAGTAGATAGCCCTACAGAGAAATGTTTCCATCGCTGTTGAGACTGAGGCAATCAATCAAAGCAAGAGGATTATGCAAGTCATTGAGAAGGCGTGTTGAATGGTCCTAGAGTTGGCCATTTCAGAGGAGGAGCCAGTCGAGGTACGCATCTACAAGTTGGCCACAGGGGTGCGTGACACTTGAACTTAGATGGCACAGGTCCAGTTGGAGCTGAACCTGAAAATTACCAAGCTACAGTTGAGGGCCCAGCCTTCAACAGCACCAGAAGTAAAGGAACAGTGAGTGACCGCTATCACTGAGGTAGTAGCGGAAGTGGATAGTCTAGTAGCAGACTGCACATAGTTGTTTGAGCAGTCCTTTGAGGTCCAGAGAAACTTGCAGAAGGACCCCAATATAAAAAGGCTAGAGATGGAAGCATGTGAGCTGCATCAATGCTACGATGAGGTTAAAGGAACAATGCGAATTGCCATGCTGACACAGAGGCTAGCCATGCTTCAGAAGGCCAAGTAGCTGAAGAAACAGGTGGACGTAGCACTGCACAAGGAATTAGTGTTGAAGGCGAGATTAAAGCCCTGGCTGGAGGAAGCTTACGCAGCCATAGGAAATATTGAAGGAAAGCTTGTGACTCTGCAAGCGACGAAGCAAAAACTTTAGGTTGACAGCATAGGAGTAGTGACCAAGCAAATAGTGGAAGATGTGAAGCAGGCAGCAGCTGAGTGCACAGCCAAGGTAGCGGTTGTACAGGTCAAACTAGACGGGCTTCACGCAAAGATCTCCGCACCTACTGAGCGACTTGAGGGTGAGTCACGATGTTTGTGTTGGGGGCCTGTTGGCAGCAGGATTCCCCAAGGATAGTTTTGTGGCTAAAATCCTATGTTTGAGTCAAATTTTGTAATAAAAATGTAAAGTCTCCACATTTTGTGGATGCAAAGCGCAAAGATATCATGTGTCATAAAGGGTATTTTGCCCTTAGTTTTGTAAAGTAAAGTCAATTGTAAAGAGATCTACATAAAAAGAGATAAGCTCCAAGTAGTTTTGGAGACACACAATGTAAGAGAGTCATAGCTTTGAAGTAAGAAGTCCAAATCTTGGGTTGTAGCATAGGTAGAGGTTGTGCAGTTGAGTGCGTAAAGGCCTAATGGTAGAAGTCCACAACTGAGTGCACAGACCCCTGCAACTCTCTGCGTATGGTGGACAGAGGTTGTAAGCACTTGGAAGATATTAATAAAGAAAGATATTCTACAATTTTTGTTTCTTTGTTCTGTTGATGCATCTTGATATGTTATGTACGAATTTCCTTTATTATGCTTATATGATGCGTGAATGAATACAAATACCTTGGATAACTGAACACGATCAAGGATATATGTTTACGCGGTGTTAAATTTAATTATCTAATAAGATAAGTAAGACACTTAGAGTAATTAGGAAATCTGCAAGGACTGTTGCCCTAGCAATGCGAAAGTAGCTGCATAGCAGGTTAGGGCTGCGTGAAGGTTAACCGTACCCTTTCGCAAAGGTATTTAAGGCTAGAATAGAGGGCTCATCTTGCATTCCCTAGTGAAGCAACCTACATGAAGGTAGGGATAGAGGAAATCAAACGACACCACAACCATCTTAGGGTGTGGAAACTTGTTTCTAGCATCCCCCCATACTGCTTCAAGTGAGACTTCGGTCCGCAGTCCGCGGGCTAATGCCGAAAGGGCCAGTAGTGTAGGGATATATTTGGATAATTAACGCTAAACCCGGGTCAATCCCCCTTCAAGCCAACACCATGCTATCTCTAAACGAAGTGGATCTTTACAGTAGATTCCTGCTCTTAGTATTGTATTTTCCCTTCTAAATGTTTATGTGCGTCTTAGTACTATCGGTGTTCATTTTACAAATTTCATAGTATAAGAATATGTATTTGTCAACTCCGGTCTTTCTAATATAGAATTCTGACTTTACCATATATGAGGGAAAATATTACTTATTCTTCTTTCTATTAGGTTTTAGATATGCGAATACGAAACCTAAGAATAGTTTTGGTTTTTCTTCCATTGAAGCATTTCTACTACGCGATAATTGCTTCTCTAAAATATTGGATTAAGTTCATAAAAAGTTATGAATATTGTTGGTTCTTTTTAGTTAATTTGTTATACTATGTTATAAAACTCTATATGAGATTTAGCTATGCTATTACTGATTTATATCCGATTTCAGTTTCTTTTCTTGAACTGTACTATAAGTACTTCCTATTTTTCTTCAATAATTGCACTATAATTTCTATTATGAATATAGAGATAATTCCTATCAGTTTCTATTATCCACTCAAATCGTAATTTCACTACTCGTGGAATACTTAAGGAAGGAAATCTATCTCTTTCAATATACAAAAATAACATACTGATAATTTCTTGAATTAACTAGTTTACGCTGATTAACTATTTAGTAACTTAGAACATAAGTGTATTTAATTGTGTAAATTCTATTCCTAATAAAAGAAGATTCCACTTATTTGGTTATGTTGTTCCAGAATTTGGTCTACAAATAAACCTACTCTTTATTTTGCCTCCCAACCGTGAGATTACTATTCCACTGAATCTCCCCATGAGTTGTTCCTAATTCAGGAACATTCTTAATTTCAGTGTTCTCAACTATATAGTCCCAACGAGACCTAGCCTTTGCCTCCAAACTGTGAGATTACTATTCTAGTGAATCCCCCCCACCCCGAGTTGTTCTTGATTCAGGAGCCTTCTTAATTTTAGTGTTCTCAGCTATATAGTCCCAACCAGACCTAGCCACGAAAGAATTATCTCGTACACCAGCACATATTTTCTTTCCTCCTTCCTTGTTCCTTTCTTTGTTTTCCTTTTTCCTGATCTCAGATACCTCTATCTTCTTAATCTTCTTAAATATATCCTCAAGAATTGAGTTAGGGACAGATAATTATCTTTCTAAATACATAGAAAGTAAAACCATATTTACTAATCACTGTTAATTCATTTTTCAAAATCATTAAATTCCATAAAATAATTTTTATAAAAAAATAATAATAGTATGTTTGTTCTGCAGTAAATTTAAATATTTACATAATCTCAGGATATCACATATTTATAAATTTTATAAGAAATAAATGAATGCTTATATAAAATTGATGATGGAAGGAATGATAACTAGGTATAAATAATGTCATATGGTTTGGATTCGAGTTTGGGTTCGATAATGATTAGGTTCGAATTTTTTAATAAGGTTTACATGGGATTAGTCTATATATATGATGAATTATAAGATAAAATAGTAAAAAATCAACATCAATAAACATAAAAAATGCTATCACATACATGAAAATTGCAAGGATAAATTACAAACTTTCGTTGCCACATCAAATTATGATTTTTTATCTATAAACTTGGTTAGTAGCTATGAGATTTAGTTAGGATCACCAAACATCCATTTTTCTCCAAATTCAAATCTCAAACTTAAAATTAAACAAGACATGTGATATAATATATCAAAAAATATATATATGATTATCCGTTAACCATATTAAAAATGCAGACATATTCTTGAATTCTCAATCTCAATGCTCTATGGAATGGGCTCTTAATGCTTTATTCGAAAATATTCTATTGTTACTGAACATGCTAAGCAATACATTTTTATGTTCATCGCGCAAATAGAAGAACTATTTCACTAGATCTTGAGGATATAGGTTGGAAATATGCTTGGCCCTCATATACTATTTAAGAAATTCCATAGATGACTCAAGCCTCTTAGTAGCCACATCATTGGATACCATTCTTACTTTATTGAAAATATCTGAGACCAATTATCATATAATTATAAGGCTAAATTATTTGATGATTATAAGATTCTTATAAATAAAAATTATCTAGGGGCCTAAATATTTTGAAACAAGATTTCCTGACAAGTTTTGTTGACTCTAGAATTGGAACATAGCTTTTAGTAAAAAAAAACATGCGTGGGGACCTAAATATTCTGAAACAAGATTTACTGACAATTTTTGTTAACTCTAGAGTTGGAATTTAGTAACAAAAAAACATATGTGTGGGTGGAAGCTAATGATCTTCTCTAATGACATATTAGCTCCAAAGCAAACATCGAAAACCAATAATTTGTTAACTTAGAGAGATGATTCAAGGTGCTTCCACAATAAATTTTAATTTGTTATAAAAGGATGAAATGTAGGAAAATGAAATATAAGGCATATGTTTACATTATTTCTTACCTTGACTACGTAAATGAGGGAACTTCACTAGGATTTTTCTTAAAATTGTTGAGATGAAATTGTTATTGTGCACAACTATTTTTAAATCACTTGAATCTTAAGTTTATATCCTTTTAAAATTATGAAAATAATTATATCTTTGAAATTCACAAACAATTTTTTTAATCGAATTGTGGGTATGACTGTAGAAATGGATGATATGAATTTTTTATTGAAATCATTAAGGAAAAAATTGTTATAACTATAAATAAATAAAAGAGGTTATGCCTTTTAAGATATTATATATATATATATATATATATATATACTTATATAATATAATATATATATACATATAATATATATATATATATTATAATATATTATATATATAATATCTATATATATATATATATATATATATTATATAATATATATAATATATATTATATAATATATATATATATATTGAAAGGAATATTAATATATAACATACCATAAAAATGAAAATATTGAGCGACACTAAAAAAAAAAATAGAAATTCTAATGCATTGGATACCTAGAGCACACGTTTTTTCATCTTCAAACTATATCCAAAGCAACTAACTCAACAAACATGTACATTATATTTTTCACTCATGCCCCAAAAAATTAGTTTAAAAAAATCTCGGAAAGTGTGCATGTTCTTTATACATAAAAATTATCAATTTATGTTCCTATCGAGAAAATAATTACCCAAGAATAACATGCACACGTTCCTATTGTGGAAAATCTCTTTTTCCACAAAGTAATGCATACAAATTCCTAATGGGAAAACACTAACTCTCTCTCCCATGTTTCCTTCTACCCCTCCTCTCTCCCTAATGTGTGTTTGATCACTTGCTTTCCATCTCCCTACATACCCTCTCTCTTAACCCTTCTATCTCTCTTTACCTTTCTCTCTTTCTTTGCCTCTATATCTCCCTACCTTACTCCCTCGTTATCTCCCCTTCTATTTTTACCTCTTTCTCCCCCTCCATATTTGCGTATATCAACCCCATTCACCATCTCCATAATTATCACTCTCCTTCCCTCTCTCTCCCTCTCTCTCCCCCTCTCCCTCCCTCCCTCAACCTCTTCCTCACCCCATCCCCAAATGTCACACTATTCTAGATCCCTTTATCTCTCCTTCAATTTATGTCTGTCTATACCCCTCACCATCCTCTACCATCGTTATCTCTCTCCCCTTCTCAACCACTATATCTAAAAAACCCCTTAACCTCTCGCTCTATCTCCCCCTTTATCTCCCTATGACTCCATTTATCATTCAAACCCCTATTTCTCTCTCTATCCTAGCTATATCCTTCCTCACCTTCTCACCTTTTCCTACTTCCCTCTCTCATATTATCCCACTCTCCCTCTATTCTTCAATCCCTTTCTCTCTCCCCTTCTAGATAATTCCCTCCCTACCCTTCTCTCACTCTCTTGCCTTGTTTTTGTCCCCATGTTTTCCTATATCTCTCCCATCCTCTCCCTCTTTTCACCCCACCACTCTGTTTCCCCTCATGCCCTTCTCTTTCCCCACCTTTTATCTTCCCCTATATCTCTCCCGTCATGAAATTTCATCTATATCCCACCTCATCACCACACATTCTCTATGCCACTTTCATCCCTTTCTCTCTCTCCACCTCATGCAAATCCCTCTCTCTCCCTACCTTCCATTTTCTTTATTTCTCCATACCTCCCTATCCCTTTCTCCCCACCCCTCTCACACTCACTCACTTATTCTCTCTTTCACATTCTCTCATCAAAGTACCTTGAAAATGATAAATTCAATTAATTCGATCCACTTTGATGAAAATTAATGCAGTGTAGAAGACAATATATTCTCATCCAAAAAATGAGTCTCCATGGTATACATATAAGTGAAAAAGGGTATAATTAGAATGATAGAGTGAAATAAAATTTTCTACTTCTCCTACTAATATAACAAATAAACTTATGATGAATTCTGGTAGGGCCTTAACATAGCCTCTATCTTTTAAAAAATATTTTCCTCAATGCTTGTAATTGAGGATGCTTCTTCACAAACATGTCATTTTCTGATATGGCTTCGTCTAGAGGCATATTATTCCACTTTGTAAGGTATTTTATATTGATTCTAATCCAAAAATATAGATAATGTTGATCTATAAAATTTTGTGATTTAATAAACAATGTCCCTTTTTCATTTAATTATAGAAGTTCTATTTGTATTGGCATAGGTTTTTTCAAAATCGTTTTTAGGCAGGATACATGAATAACCTGATGAACTCAAGAAGAGGGAAAACCTAAGAGATATGCCAATTGTAAAATTATGTGAATAATATTGCAAGGTCCATAAACTTTTGGAGCTAATATTTTAGTCTTCACTTTCTCTAGTGGAGATTGCTTATAAGGTTTTAGTACCAAAAGTACCAAGTCACCATCAATAAATAATATCTCACTTAAATGTTGATTTACTTTCTACTTCATTTTATTTTGTGTCATTTGAAGGTCTTCTATACAAATTGTTAAAATCTATTTAGTCTTCTGCATATGTGACTTTGTTTCCTATACTTTTTCCAAGGAGTATGAGATACTAGGAGCTACATATCCATAAAGGGCCTTGTGACATTTTATCCCATGTTTGATATGTACTATTACACCACCATTCTATTATATGAAGACTCTCTATCCACTAGTATTAATTTAATAATGAATAAGATCCTAGATAGCCATATAAACATTTTTTAACTATTTATGTTTGATCATGTCTTTATGTGTGATATCCTAAACTCAAGGGAAATGTTGTTCCACTCATCTTCTAACATTGTTTCAAAAATTTTATGATGAAGTTTGGAGCTCTTTCACTTTCTATCATTTTAGGAATACCTTGAATCCTATGTATCCCTTCATGAATGCTTCTTGCACTTGACTTTCTATATATTTTTTGAATACTACAAAAATGTGCATATTTTATGAGCTTATCAATCACCAAAAGAAATGTATCCTTACCTTAAAATTTTGGTAGACAAATGATGAATTTCATTGAAATCTCTTCCCATCCTTGATTTGGTGAGTTTAATGGTTGAACCGAACCTTGATACTTTACTATGTTTGATATTTTTACTATATCTATTTTTTATCTAGAAAATCTAAAATGAAATTTCGCTTACTCTCCATTTGAATTCCCATGACATTAACTTTCCCCATTTTTAGATTATTTCATGTTCAAACCATTGAATGTTTTCTACCTATTTTATTATATTATAATGGCAATGTTTACTCCAAAATGTACTTTAGGATATCATGGTCGATCTTGACCTTGACCTTGAGCTGGTTCCCAACACATATTGTCACCATTTTTATTATATGTAAAATTGCTTCAATTTCTTTCTCATATGTATATTTCACGAAATACTTTACCTTCAATTGTTTATTTGGAAAATCGAATGCTTCTCCCCTATTTTGATAATACTACTCCAATTCCCTAGCTTAATGCATTACACTATGCTATGAATGATTAATCATAATTTAATTATTGTTAATATTGATGTAGATGACATAAAATCCTGTAAAAGAGAGAATTCCAAATTATCTTCATCATTTCGTTCAAACATTTCGTTCAAAATAATGTTTCTGCAAGCGAGATGGTAGTTGACCTATGACACATGCATTATCTATAATATGTTTTTTATAACATCCCATAAGTCTAAAAAATCCTCTAAGACTCTTGATATTCTTAGGAATGTGCCATTTTTTAATGGATTAGATCATTTGAGGGTTCACCTTAACTCATACCATTGAAACAATATAACTTAAACAAGTTGCTTCTTATTTCCCAAAAGCACATTTGGATATTTTTTCATTAAATTATTTTTTCTTGATAAATAATATATCTTTATTCACATGTTAAATTCGATATTCCCATGATTTTCTATATATGAATATATCATGAAGGAAAATGAACACAAATTTTATAAGTTATGGTAAAAAAACATTATTCATGATGCTTTGAAAAGTAGGATAAGCAAACCCAGAAAGCGTGACTAGGAACTTAAATGTCCTTCATGTGTTCTAGAATTTTTTTTGGGAATGTCTTATTATCATAGTTGGATTTGATGGTATATTTATTTAATACCAATGCATTTAAAATAATCCATTCCATGAATATAAAATAATAGCTCATCAAACTTTGGGATAGGGACTTTACCCTTAATGGTGATTTATTTAGATACCAATAATCATGACACATCCTCCAAGAATTATCCTTTTTTCTGACCATCACTATTGGATATGAAATGAAATCCTACTTATGTTATCCACCCTTGTGGCCAATACTTGAAATTATGACTTATAATCATCAATATTACTTAACTACTTAATTCTTGTCAATTACAATTAATTAGTGTTATTCCCAAACATTCTAGTATTTTTCTTGAATTTTTTATTTTAATAAACCTTAGCTATAATATAAGAGTGTGGAATCCTTTTAAATTACCATTGGTACCATTTATAGGGTTATATCTCAATGTTGAAATTCGCTATGTGGATCATTTTTTTAACATCCATAATAATATGCAATTAAAAATATTACTCTACTTGCTAAAGACCTTTACTGTATCAAACTTTGTTAATTGAACCTTGGGAAAGTTCACCTTCTTTGGAAAGCAATTGTAAGTAACTGCATTGTTGAAGTTAGGCCCTCCTAAAAAAATTTCTGATTGGAAATCTTTCAACCTATGTGACCCATTTATTTTCATGATTCCCTTCAGTCACATTATAAATTTTAGGTACCATCCCAATCTAGGGATTTTATGGTCATTTTAGGGAGCATTCAAATTGTCTATTATTTTCATCCATTTTCTATTCTAATTCATTTAATTGTCCATCCATATTTCTTTCCATATATTTCTTATTTTTATCCATTCTATTTTCTATATTGATCAAATCATGCTTTTCCATTAACCTATGATTCAATTGCTCAATTTGGTTATCTAATTTCGATTGTTCATTTTGTGTCTCCTCAATTTCTTCATGAATAACGGAGGATAATTCTATAGATTAAACTTTTGAATTAATTTATGGATCTTAGTTTGGATCCATGGGAAAAGGTTATTGGGTCCTAAGGGTAAGGGAGCATCATGTGCCACAACTATCTAATATAGATGAAAGGGCCAACAGAGATACTAACTTAGTAGGATAAACTATACCCTTATCCATATTGTCTAAATGCCTAAGTACAAGAGAGTGGTCTCCTTAAGTGTTATTCTTAATGTAGTACAAGAATAAAATAAACAAATAACCTATGCAAATTTAGTTTCATGTATTCTTGGGGAATGTCCTATAAACCTAAAGGAACATGAAAGTGACATAATCTATATAGGTGTTATTTGATGTAGTACTACAGGAATGGGTAAAAACAACGTTGCAAATATTTTCAAAAATTGTTATAGGGGTTTCCAAAAAGGTGGAACCATGTGTATTTACTACATGTATTCTTCCCATAATAGTTTCCTACCCTCTAGATGGTAGATCATTATGATATTTAAACATGTTGGAACACATCTGCATAAACAAATTAATAAATGATGTTTCTCTCTCCATAAAATCTCTTAAAATCACCCAATCTTCCAGAATATATATTTCATCAATTGTAATGAGTCAAACTACATAAATAAAATGACATGTCATTCAGTATATTTCCTTACAAATGTTTAAATGTTAGAGTCTAGAAGATTATTGAAAATGTATTAAAGTGAAAATTCCAAAATGGTTATTTCAATTTTTATTTAGAATTAATCACAAACCCTATATACCATAGATTATATCTCTAAAATTATAACAAACTTAATATGAAGTCTTTCCCACATAAAATATTATATTTCTCATCACTTTTCACAAAATTTCACTATCTAGATCCTCCTAGAAAATAAGTTATGGGGAAAATAAATAAATCACTCATTTGAGACTAATTTCAATACTAGTCACAAAACCTAACTTCCATAAGATATATATTTGAAATTGTAGAAAGTTAAAACTTCGAATTTTTACCATCTTCTTATATATACACCTTAGTCTCCTCAATTTTTTTCTTTTTGAAACATTGCAAAAAATAAGTTATAGCAAGAAAAGAAGATGACTCATTTGAGAGTAATTTTAGTATTGGTCACAAACCATATATTCCATCGTCTATATCTATGGAATTATATTGAATGTTAAATTGAAATATTTACCATATGTACTTTTTTATCTATCCTCAGTCTCCTCAAAATTTCACTATTTGAAGCTTCCTTAAAAAAAGGGTTAGAGCAAAAATGTGAAGGTGTCTTACTTGAGGAGTAAAAATCTAGGATTTTATACTCTATTACCTAATGTTATGATCTAAATTCATTTAAAATGATAAAAATTAGGTGAATATCATACACTTTTTGAGAGAAACCTTCTTTAAAATTAATAAAAATATAAGAAAAGATATAATGATCCTAATTCTAGGTCACCTTGGTGTGTGTGTGTGTGTGTGTGTGTATGTAGGCGACAAACGGTATAATTATAGTAAAAGTGTGCAATAAAATGTTCTACATAAACTACTAATATAGAAAGTAAACTAATAATAAATTATTAAAAGGTCTTTAACAAAGGGGTGTTAGGGAATTAACAATGTTGGGAAAAAATATTTAGCTAAGAGGAATGCATTCGAAATTTTTTACGTACTAGGAATATTTTCACATTCATGTTGCAATTTTTTTTGTTCCCAATAGGAATTGATGTGTACTCTTACTATGAAAAATCTCTATTATAGATGTGGTATTAGACTTCCTACTAAACCAATGACCTAATGTCATCTCCATTTAGGTCATTCATGCACTACTCTCAACCCCTTTTTAACCAAGCAGAAACTTCTTCTTTCATCCGTTCCTTTGGCTCTATTACCATTTTCTATAAAATATGAGAGAAAGATTAAGATATAATAGGTACACATAAAAACCAATCCTAACAAATTAACAAGAAACAAAAATTACATGGTTCATCCAATTTGGGTTACATGACCATTAAATAGCTACGCTTTCTATTATATATTTTTTTGTAAAGTAAAATTCTCTTAATCTTTAGAAAGAAATATAAAAGTAGTTTATGGTTTTCCATGGTCTTCCACTTAAGAAACTTGACATGTGGAAAGTCCATAGCTTTTCCAACATCCAAAAAAACTACTTTTTAAGGGTTATTAAAAAAATAAAGACTATATTGTTTATCAAAGATGACTAATTTAGTAATTGGCTTTGAAAGAAAAAAAATGATAAAAGTTACTTGAAAAACTAAAGAGAATAGAAACCATTATTAATTTGGAGGAATCTAATGCATCTGTTGTGATGGGCTCCTTCTTGTGGCTAGTATAGCATCTAGGATCTAGGAGGAGGTCTAGATAGTGTTTAATATGGCCTACCCTCTTATGCATGTTCCTCATTTTGATCCAACAAGAACCAAACCAACAAGAGCTTTAGATATTAGTAAATGTGAACAATATACATGTACTCGTTATAGTGACCCATGGCATGTCCAGGATTAGGCACCCATTTAGCTATTTCCCTAAGCACTTCGGAATATATCAAACAACTACATTTCATAACTATGTCTCACTCCACTTCAGTTGTTTCGTCTATAATGGCCTACAAGGTTTTGCCTATGTGTCTTTGTGCTAAGCTCTAGAGGCCTCTCGCTATTGAAAATAAGTATCTCCTCATTGACTTTTGGATCGATAAAAAGGAATTGGTTGTTTGAACATGTGATGAAAAGAAAATATATAGCGAAAGTGTATCAAAAGGATGGATCATAGAGAAAAATATAGCTAGTATGGATAAGTAAGGGAGAGATCATTGAAAAGGAAACCAATTTCAAGGACCAAAGAACAAGCAAATTCATAGGAGGAGATAACCTAGGGAGGAGAATCCATAATAGAGTGGTTGAAGTAGCCAAATATGAACTAAAACACTAGAGGAAAGAATTTGCAGTGCATACCCTACCAAGAGAAGGAGGGTGGGAAAAAAAGGTTAGAAAATCCTTGTGGTCATGGAGGAGGAGAGGACCAACAATTAAGGAAAGAACATAGAATAAAGAGAGAAACGAAGAAAAAATAAGAAGCCACCTCCATAAATATCTAGAGCATTATCCAACCCATCAAGGTTGATGATACCACTCTCTTCAATTTCTTGCACCCTAAATTGACAACTCTGACATATAAAAATATGCCAGTTTAGAAAGTAATTGACCACTTCTGCATTTGATTGAAGAACTTCATGGGAGGTTTGGCTGATATTAGACCCCTTGATTGTCCTAAAGTTCCCAATTTGTAGAGAATTGAAATGAAAAATATTCATGTGATCTCCTTCATAAAATTTGTACTCTTTAAAGAATAAACTTGCACCACATTTGAACCATCTTGCGGTAATAAACGTTATAAGTTTCTTGCAGTAGACTTGCATCTTTTTTGTCCCCATTCACATGATTCCATTAGCTAAATACATTTAATAGCTACGATGATTGTGAGGATGTTGCATGATGCCATCTTTGGCCATGTATGCATGGTGGGATGTAGACATGTGTCATCCCACATTTCCCCCCTTCGGACCCCATTCGAGGAGGCCTACAAAATCTTCAACATTTTTACACTTGACTCATTTTTTACCATGCCCTCATAACTAAATTAAACTTACAATGGATTGATTATGCCTTTACATAGGCTACATAACATGAAAATACCATGAGAAAAACAATGGGATACAAAAACGTTGAGCCAATGAACCACTAATGGTAAATTGGCTCTAAATTTAGCCAATTGTACCCTAACCACCCTAATAATCAATATGTAATAGTAACTTCATCACAAATTGTAGGTCTCCAATTTAGCACTCACGAAACCACCTTTGTAAGAAAATATAGTAAATTGACTCTCGGATTGAGTCAAATCTACCCTAACCGCCCTAATAAGCAAGAAGTAAGGGTAACTTCATTACAAATTGCAGAAAATCTCCAATTTAACACTCCCTGAATCAATTTTGTGAGAGAAGAAAACCTTTTCTAGCACTTAGAAAACACAAACAATGTAATCCTTTAGTATTTTTGTTGTTCCCACACAATTGTCAATGAAATGGAGAGATTCTATCATTTAAGTTTCATTTTTAACTATAAAAATAAAATCAATATTTGAAAAACATAGAGACATTAAATTATGAATTATCCCCAATTTTTAATAAAATTTCATAAAATTCAATTTAAAATATGGGGTAAACCGTAAAGACTCATTTCACGATTAAAATTACAATAAATACTCTCATGACCAATATTTCCAATCATGATAAGGGTTAACCTTTAAATTTTGTAAATGGCTGCTCTGATGAGTCATGATGCGCCTCAGCATCAGAGCTATGAATGGTACATGTCAATGAAGCAAAGTAGGAATTAAAAATCTAAAACACTTGTTAAATTTCATAATGTGACGATTTCTACAATTTTAGTGCTTGTTTTGGTCATTTTAGCCCAAAATATTCACAAACATAGAAAATGATTAGCTATACTTGACATGGAAATAACCCATAATAGTCCACCTTGGCTGCTAAGTAGCATCATTTTCTCCATCAAATTGAATTCCTTTGTTTCATCAAATTGAATTTTCTTTTGATATTCCTCATTCCATTTTAATTTTAACAGTCGAAAGGGGCACTATACCTTAATGGATATTGCATAGTTGTTAATACTTGTCTCCACCATGTGTCTGCAGAAACTGTTTGATGGTTAGAAAGGGGTTATGGTACCATTCGGGTTTTGATTTTTTGAAAGTGGGGCCATATCGTACTTCAACATGTGTACTCTGGTCAGTAATATATATCTAGCTGCACACAATGTACTTGGTAAAATCGAATGGGTGACATATACTGCTGGAAACTTGAAGTTATTCTTTGGTTTATATGGAGATTTGAATTTCCTACAAAATTAACGATGAAGGTCAACCATGCTTGCCAGACAAGTTATTCCCTTATCATCCTTCCTTTCACTATTTATTGCCTTCCTCCTTACTCTTCTTTGTGTATTTAACCTGACAATGATTCTTGTTGTAAACTTGAAACGATTCTTGTGTAAACTTGAAACATCAACATTAAAAACGACTATTGCGGTTAATATTCTAAATTCTTATCCTCAAGAGTGTTATCAGGTTGGAGAACCTTTCCTCTGCTTTTGCTATAGAACCCACCTCAAACTACAAAAGGTTTCTCATGAGCAAGAGTGCAAATATATTTTGGAGAACCATCAAATCTATGAATTGTGACTTGTAGATGACATTGCTATGAGTAGAATGTTATCACATTAACTTTGTTTTAAAAGAAAATCAGAAAACGCTCATTCATACAGTGTGAGCATTTTATTTATAATAAACATAGAAATTATCGATAGGTCAATAATTTCCAACAAAAGTGATAGGTCAATTTTTAATGCCAAAAACAAATTTAAAATTTAAAATTATGGATTACACTGACCACGTCAGTGTCAATGATGAGGTCTGCAAGCGTGCCACAGGTAAGTGTGATGTTAAATCATAGATTTTTATGCCGCAATCAATGTATGGTTTGTCGATTAATCATGATTTCAAATGTATTTTTCCCACATTATAATGATTTTCTCAAATTGTAATGATTTCCCTACTCTACCGTTAAACTCATTTCATTTTGTAAATCCATGTTTTCATTTATAAGTTTGGTTAATTTACTATTAATTTGGAAATGTATGGAAATATATCATATGGTTTCTCCCACAAAGATATAGGATCGAATCTCGGGGTTTCAATTTCAGCTAAAGACTGTGATGGGGAAAGGTGGAAAAGTTAACCAGGATGAGACCAAAGAACTGGATTTGTTGGACACTATCCTAATATCCTACAACAGTTTTAGTAGGCTGGCTGGAGTGAGTTCTTCCACCATTTCACCGACTACCATCATGTCGTGGCTAATTCATTCGCTCAAAAATTCAATGGGGCCCAGGTGGAAGTCGACAGGCTCTCCTTCCCTGTTATAGAGAAACAAATCTAAGAGGCTACAACCTTGCCAGCAGATGGGGATGAGTTCTTATAAGCCATGTGTTGGTAGGGGCTTATGTTCCCTTCTTTCTGAAGGAATAATTCAAGAACCGTAATTGGAAAATTGAGGTCCAGGATGACTAACTACAAGAAAAATGACACGGCCTGTTTCGCATTACTCAACTGTATTTCACATGCGAAGGAAGATTCAACTAGGTAAACCTCTATCATTTCCATTTTCTTTCACATTTATCTATTTAGGTTAGGATGAATGATTTCTTCTATCTATTGGAGAGTCTCAGGCATATGGCATCTTGTTTTAGAGCCAAAACCAACCCTTCTCCCCATTTTGTGTACCATAAAGCCCTCATTAAATGGAATATTGAAAAACATCTCGATAAGGTTGGAAGAACTTGGAGCCACTTCTATTTTGGGGATTTGTGCAACATGAAACCCCTATTGATCCAACTCCTAGCCAAAAAGACAGATAGGTCCCTTCTACATATTCTATCCCTAAAATCCCAAAGGCTCAACAAAGAAAGAGTGACAGGCGTAGTAAACTAGACCATGCATCTCCTACAAAATTACCTTCTGCTATCATTTCTCCCTAGGTGATGAGTTAATTTGTTGAATCCTTCCCTGTAGAGACAACTATATGAAAGATTATTAGAGGAAAAGAGATTGAAGTTTAGGCCCAAGATGAGGAAACATTGTTTGAAACTCTTAAAGGAGGAAAATACCCCATACAAGGCAAACAAACAACTTTAGGTTTAAAATTAAACTAGAAACCTACCTAGATTTGGCTAAGGAGGTAGTTGATGTATATAATATGTCATTGAATGACCTTATCATCAATAGAAATAAGACTAAAAGCTCTAAGAATAGCAGAGACAAATGAAATATAAGAAAATGTCCTATGGGGAGAAGAAAAAGAAAGAAACAGAGGTTGGAGAAGGTTGATGTGCTTCTTAAAGTAGCCAACACCCTTGATTAGGAGGCTTGGGGTCATTTTTAATTTTTTGGCCTTAAGAAATAATTTTTTTTTCCTTTATCACTGACAATATTCTTAACAACGTTTTTATATATAGTAGAGCAGGGAGGAAGCTAAAATTCCTACTGTCAATGATTCCGAAGGGAGTAAGGAGCGCTGATATCACTGCCGACAACCATTTTGAGAGGGGGCATGAACATCCCCTTTATCAACACATTTTGACAAGAGAAATGATGACATTCCCAGTGTTAGTGAATTCTAAAAACATGCAAAAATGACATGTTGACAATCAGTCTATGAGCGAAATCTTCAATTCAGAAAAACAAAGAAGCTAACAATGAAAGTATCAATAAATTTCACTAGGAAGCCCGAGGCAAAGGAATGCTAATAGAAAAGAAGTTTTGGTGAAGATTGAACATGTTTACAAAGATACATGTTTTCCAATAAGTATACAGTTCTATTAGTCAGGGACCTATTTATATTTTCAAGGAAGATATTCTCAAGATACTTTTCTTTGCCTATATGTTAGCATATATTCTAATAGATATTTTATTTTAGAAAAACATTAATGTAATTAAAGATATTTTCCATATGCATGAACTTAGAATATTTTGATATTTTTGGATTATTGTAATTAAGTTTGAAACTATAATGTTGTGATGATTTGATGTAATGTCTATATATACAATCTTTGAAGAAAGAAAAATGGTTGAACTTTATTGTAAAAACATTAGAATTCACTTGTATTTGAGAAGATCTTAAATGTATTACAGTTTTGAGGAGCATTTGCAAAAAATTCATGTGTTGTAGTTCCTTATCCTATATTTCTCTATTTATGAAAATTAATCTTCACATCTGGAAACTTTAATTTTTAGATTGGGATTCATTCATGCTCCTATCTCATATTTCTCAGTCATTAGTACTTGCTGCTTCTATCAACTATAACTCTACTTTCTTAAGTTTTCTTGTTGTAAATTTCTTAAATTGTCAAACGATTTATTGCTACGATTATTTTTTGTGTCTTTCTCATTAGATCTATGGCATCATTTGATAAAATGGATTCCATGCCCAATGGTGTGCTTTATATACAACCCAAGAAAATTTCATCCTACAAACTAAATCTGGCCACATAACTTAATTTCAAAACCTACTACTACAGTGACCTAGAGTAGTTGAGTTTTAGGAAGAGATCCCTCCCCATGTTGAAGGGCCATCTTTCAACCTAAAATAGGTTTGATGTTACCTTGGAGGTTTTCCTGTAGAAGGGCTTCCTCTAAGTGATAACATTTTGGTGTCGTTGCCAGGGAAATGAAAGGCTTATTTTTCCCAAATGATTTCATTGTTGAAGATGAGATCTCCGAGGGCAAACAAATATTTGTGTATCAGTTTGGCTGCAAGATGTTTGCTCTCGCGACTCCACATTACAATATGAAGGGAACAAACTTCTAACTCATAGAAGCGTTTATACTAAGAGGAACCATGATCCAAATCCACAACAGATTTTGTTAAGCCCAGAAAAGTTGTTGAGGAAAAAAGCTCCTAAGGAATCAAGTAAGGTCAATTTAGAAAGGTATTATTCTCTACCTACAAATATTGAAGCTTTAGAAGATTTGGTGTTAGATATTAAATTTGAAAGTAATATACTCAGATCTAAGTCTGAAAGTAGTATATCATATATTGTTCTTGATCCAATAGATCTAAATACCTTTACCCTTGTGCCCTCTATCCCATAATTACAACTATTACCACAAGTTTTTGAGATTTAGTCTCATTTTCATAAATTAGAAGATAAAGCCCAAGAACTCTAGGAAGTTGTAGTTAGATCTCCCACTTTTCCTTATTTCACCCCATCTTTATTTTCCTCAACTACTCATCTTTCTTCTGTTGGAGTCTAAAATATGTTTCCATCAATTGTTATCTCAATACTCTTAGTGCCTCTGACATCCATTGCCCTAACTCCTATTGTGAATGTCATTTCATATCCTAGCCTCATGGTTACCCAACATTCACCTTTGGATCTTCAGGGTCGGATACATTACCTCCCTTTGAATTATGGATAACGCCTAATTCAGTTTGATGGTACTAAGTATTATACAACTGAGCAACTTGTAGACAAGCTTAACGACTTTATATATCTAGAAGAGGTTGACCATGATGACATCAAATAGAGACTTTTTGCATAAATTCTATCAAGAGAGGTAAAGAAATGGTTCAGATCTTTACCTACAACAAGCATCAATACCTTCCAGTAGTTTGAATAGTTGTTTTTTACCAGACGGGAGGTGAATAAAATCCCTTGCATATTTAGCCGAGTATGATGCCCTTAAAAGGAATCTAGGGGAATCTGTCTAAGAATGCACAACTAGGTTTAACAAGATCTATAATTTGATTCCAGCTAAGATCAAACCTCCTCCTAGATTAGTTTAATTACACTATCTTGATGGCTTTCATGCCGAATTGGCTTATCAACTCCATGAGATAAATCCTTCTACTTTAGATGTAATGCATAGTAATGCGATTAGGGTGGAAGACAATTTATTAGCAAGAAAGGAAAAAATGAAGACTGAAAAGGGAGTAGGTTTCATAGAAGAATCATCTTCATCTCCTGATTTAAATTTTGATGTGATGCTAAAATAAATGGAGAAGTTGGTGGATAAATTAACTTCTTCTCAAGCTGAAAATCAACCTCAACTCAGGAATCCAACTTTTAGAAGGCCCCATGCTACTCAAAATGATCCTAGACAACATAAGGGTCTTGAAGAAAAACAACCTGTTGTTCGACCTCCTTTTCGAGAATATTTCATTGATGAAGAAGATCAACATTAATATTTTCTATTCAGTTTTTTATCAGTAGGGAAATAATAATGTGGTGGCATATTTTTAGAGACAATATAATCTCTGAAACTGGAATGTCCTTATCAAGAGTCTACCGTAAAAGAGAACAATCAACAACAAGTCAACCTTAGGAAAGAGATATTGAAGAGATTAGAGGAGCCTATGAAGGACAATCTGAGAAAAGAAGAAGAAGCAAAAAAGGAGATCAAGGATTCAGAAAAAACACAGTCATCATTTAACCCTTAATCTGAAATCTGTAAGTTGAAAGTATCCATTCCTTTTGTTGAACTTTAGAGAAGTGAACAATATAGGAAAATATTTTTTGCTATGCTTAAAATTTTAGTAACTGATCAAGTCAACATAAGTTCACAAGGTTCTTTAAACCTAGATGATGATTCTCCTGAATTTGTTTTTGGTCCACATGTCACTAGTTTAAATGATGATGTTCCCCCATTTTATGTAAGTCTACATATACATGATATGATCCTTCAAAACACCATATTAGACGTTGAATCTTCACATAATCTCATGCCTAAGTCATTCATAGACCATCTAGGACTCCAAATTACGAGACCCTACAAATATTTTTTCTCTTTTGATTCCAAAAAAGTAAAATGTTTAGGGCTAATAAGGGATTTATTTGTCACCTTAGCTCAACTTCCTGTTAAGAGTGTATTGGTGGATATAGTGGCAGTAGACATTATAGAGAGATTTGGCATGTTGTTATCTCGACCTTGGGAAGCAAGATTGGGAGGAGATTTGCAGATGGAAATGCCTTATGCTTCAATCCCATTATTTGGTGAATTGAAAAGATTGTATCGACAGGTCCGAACGACCTATATGGTGAGCAGTAGAACACAACTGGATAATTGTCCCATCTATGTAGTAGGTGCAAAAGTAGGGTCACATATTTTCTTTTATGATTTCTGTTTGAGGGATAAATACCAAGGAAAGATGAGACTAATGTTTAGCAAAAACATGTTCATAAATTTTTAGATGCTATTTAGAAATTGCACTTTTATGGCTCCACTTGCAGATAGGGTTTTGGCATGGGAATATGGATTGTTCTACCAGTTTGTACAAGAAAATTACATTGATTTAAATTGTGTTTTGACTATACAAATAATGTGGCAGAATATGAAGCCCTTATTATTGGGCTAAATCTTTTAAAAGAGCAAAATGCGAAGAAAATTCACATTTTTGGAGATTTAGAGCTAATTGTGAACCAAGCAAGGGTACTTATCAAACCAGGCATCTAAGGATGAGAGCCTACAGAAACAAAATATGAGATTTATTTTCTAGCTTATTTTTTGAACATGAAATCTCGCTGGTAGCAAGGGAGGAGAATGAAACTGCAGACTCTTTATAAACAACTGCTACTGCATTCAAGATTCCAATTTATCCTTATGTGCTGGTTTTGAAGCTTCTCCAAATCCTGCAAACAAACCCTCGCCACATCGCTCCATGACCACCCTCGGGGGAGGATCGACCCCCCCAGCCTTCGGCCCCTTCATATTCGACAGCTTTCCTTCGGCGCCTACCAACACCCAATCAGGCTCTCGATCCAGGGACAAAGGAAAAGCTCCAGCTGCAAACCATACTCTGAAAGCCAATGGATCTTCGGCCGCGGGGAACATTCCCAGCCAAAACTGGATAACAGGCCAATCCCCCTGCAAACCTCTATGAGAGGAAACACCATCATTAATCATCGAAGACCCCTGGATCGAAGAATACATAGATCACATGTGTAAACATGCCCTAAGCTGTCATTTCATGGGAGTGCGACTTAATTAAAAGGCTCTCTACTGGTGGATAAACCAGAAATGGAAGCCCAAAGGGAACTATGAACTTCAGTTGGGGGTAAGAAGTTTTTTCACGGTCATCTTCGCTCACAGGGATGACAAAGATCGCACTTTTGAAGGAGGCCCATACTTCTACAACTTGGCAAGACTCTACATTACGTACTGGAGGCCCCACTTTGCTCCAGAACAGGAAGATTTCAAAAAAGTTCCAGTTTGGCTCAGACTCTACTCCTTACCTGTGGATTACTGGAATAAGCATATCTTGGAAGCCATCGGGAATCAACTGGGTGTCTTCGTCAAAACTTCAGATCTCACATCTTAAGGTAAATACACTGCCTATGCTAGAATCTACCTTTACATGGATGTCTCAGGACCCCTCCTAGGTCATATTGATCTGATCTACAAAGAAATTCATTCGAAGCAATCCATCGACTATGAAAACATCCCTTTTAGATGCCATAAATGCTGACAGCATGGACATCTTAGTCATGGGTTCCCCCTACATCAACCCCCACCTCAACCCAAAGCAGACAAGGTGGATAACCCACCCCCAGATTTCATCCATGTTTCAAGGAAAAACAAAAGGCAGAAAGGCAAAAATCCTCTGAAACACTCCTCCAACCTAACCCCCACCCAGCTGAATAGCTTTGAAGTACTGGCCAACCTAGATCCAAAAGAGAACCCTCTGGAATCCCCTACCCCCACAGTTCAAGATCCACCCAGGCGGGTTCAATCATCAAGCCCTTCAATCATCTCCATCCCAAACCATGACTCACCCCAAGCTGAGACACGACATCAAAACCACAGCCCAATCCCAGCCAGATCGATGCAAGCCATGTCCCAATGCATGCCCGTCCCTGCATAGAAACTCATCCAGACCGTCCACCCTCAACTACTCCTACCAATCCCCTGGAAGAGATCCTAGGTGACCTAGATATCCAGGAGGTCAACGAGCAATGTTCCAAACAGGGAGTGAATGCCATTCCCCAGGAACACCTGGAGAAAATTGAAATGGCATACCTGCAGTTAGAATATCTCAACCAGAATGCAACCAAAAAGCAATGGGGAAAGAACAGCCAAATAGGCATCCAAACCAACCTGGACCTAGACCAATACAAGCCGAAAGGTCCAGGAAGAAAAAGGGGGAGAAAATCGACAAAACAACAAATACAAGAACTCGAAAGGTGCCTAATCAATGAAGTAAAAGTTAGGGCTCTCGTCCTATCCACACCGAAAGTTACTCAATGAAGATTACAACCTGGAATATCAGAGGGCTAAATGGAAACTCCAAAAGAAAAATCCTAAAAAACTTCTTTTTATGCAATCTTCGAACCTTGTCTGACTACAATAATCTAAATGCTCCTCCAATAGCATAGAGATGCTTAAGAAACTCTTTGCAAAAGGCTATCATTGCATAAGCACAGACGCCATTGGGCAAGTAGGAGGGCTTCTAATTTTTTGGAATAAAAACAAGTTATTCATGTAGAATGCTCTGTCCACTAAGCATTCGCTATCAGTCATATTGAACATGCCAGACTCAAAGCACATGATATGCATTACCAATGTGTATGGACCTCAACGAATCCAGGAAAAGTTCAATATGCTGGTAGACTTGGACGAGATCTGACAACACCATGGAGCCAACCACTGGATCCTAGGTGGTGATTTTTTAACATGATCACCACCCTAGCGGAGAAGAAAGGAGGCTTAAGAAGACTGGATAAAGATGCGAAAGCTTTCAATACCTTCATAGCTGCATCTAAACTCATTGATATTCCCATATTCAATGGTCTATATACTTGGAACAATAAGCAAGGGGGAAATAGGCAAGTTGCATCGAGGCTTGACAGGTTCCTCATCTCAGAATCCATCATGTTCTAAAATCTAGACATGGAAGCAAACATTCTGGCTATTGGGGGATTAGATCACTAGCCGGTGCAGATGCACTTCACCAATATGGACAAGCCTCAAAACATGCCTTTCAGATTCGAAGGCTTTTGGCTAGATCATCCAACCTTCATGCAAAATATACAGAGCTGGTGGACTCAAACCACTGTAGAGAGCGATAATATCATGTACATCTTCCAGCAAAAGCTCAAGATCATCAAGGCCAATCTCAAATTCTGGAACAAGAACACTTTTGGTAACATTTTTCAAGCCAAAAAGAGCTCAAGGAAAAAATGGCAGGCCTCCAACAAACAATGATCAAGGATGGGCCTATTGAGGAAAGGCTGGCTCAGGAATCAAACCTTCAAAATAAATGGGAAGAAAGGCTAAGACAAGAAAAGCTGCTATGGAAACAAAAATAAAGGGCGCAGTAGTTAAAACAGGGGGAACGCAACACAAGCTTCTTCCATAAATCAACCATTCAACATAGAGCCAATAACTGTATTCTATCCCTTACAAATGCTGATGGTGCTAAGGTCTTTACCAGAGAGCAAATAGGATTTGAACTAAACTCATACTTTACGTCACTTCTCACTGATCCCAATCATGATAGAACCCAAGCTATCAACAAAGTCATTGGTTCTATTCAACCCTTAGTTATGAAGGAGAAAAACTCCCTTCTCTTAAGAGAGTTCACTAAGCAGGAGATTGAAGAAGTCATCTTCACCATGGCCACTGACAAAGCCCCTGGACAAGACAGCTTTACAATTGAATTATTCAAAGTTTGTTGGCACATTATCAAACTCGACCTCTTCAATCTGATTAAGAACTTTCACAGAACCAAGCGAGTGTTGTCGGCCATCAATGCCAGCTTCCTCACCCTAATTCCAAAATATGATCATGCTGACTCCCCCGACAAGTTCAGACCCATAGCCCTCTACAATGTCATTTATAAAATCCCCTCAAAATTGATGGCCAACAGACTCAAACCTATCCTTCCCTCAATCATATCTCCAGAATAGTCAGGATATGTTGAAGGTAGATAGATAACCAACAGCATAATTCTCAACTAGGAAATGGTGCATTCTATCAAAACACAAAAGATTCCTAGTATGCTCATTTAGCTTGACCTCTCCAAGGCCTTTGACAAAATTAGCTAAACATACATCAGAGCAATCCTCTAGGCTTTCGGCTTCAGTCAGATTTGGATAAACTTGATAATGGTAATGGTCTCAGGAGCTTTCTTTTCAATCACGGTGAACGGAGGCCCCCTACAACCATTCCTCCCATCTAGAGGTATAAGGCAAGGATATCCCTTGTCACCCATCCTCTTTGTCATCATGGCAGAGGGTCTCGGAAGATCTCTATCCCAAGCATTCCAAAAGAATCAGCTCAAAGGCATCAAAGCTACGCATCAAGGCCCCACAATAATGCATCAACAATTTGTAGATGACACAATGCTCATGGGAACCCCCACGGTGCAGGAAGCTCGAACCTTCAACAAGGTGCTAAGAACATTCACAGAGGCCTCAGGTATGGAGATCAATCTAACAAAATTCAATTTTTTTTTCAATACTTCTATTCCTGTGTAGAAAAATCTCAGCAAAATTCTCAAAATTTAGAGGAACTCCCTTCCAACTAAATGCCTTGGCATCCCACTTTCAGAATATGCCCCCACAGCTGCAAACTGGGAATATCTCCTCAACAAAATGAAGGCCAAATTAAGTAGTTGGACTTACAAAGCCCTAAACATGGCCATCAGATTGGTGCTGGTCAAATCAATTCTTCAAACAATGCCGACCTACATGCTCTCGGCCCTAGCAGCGCCTAAAAGAGTGTACAAATCCATTCAAAACATCCAGCGGTCCTTCCTCTTGAATGAAGATTCTAAGAAGTGAAAATGGGCCCTCCTCAAGTGGACAGACATATGTAAACCAAAACTGGTAGGAGGACTAGGCTTAAGAGGCCCTGAAATCCTAAGCAAGGCTATAGCAGTGAAAATCTGGTGGAGATGGGTGGAAAATCCTAATTCCTTATGGGGCACCTTATGGAAAGAAAAGTATACAAATCAAGTCTAGGACAAAGACCTCATTAGGTTCACTGGTAATATTGAAGGATCCCCGCTTTGGAATAAAGTATGGGAAAATCGATATATTGTTCAGAAGCACAGCTTTTGGGAAGTGCACCAGGGCAACACCGCCCTCTTCTGGGAGGATGCCTAGCAGAAACTCCCTCCCCTGGACCACCCAGATTGGACTACTCTTAAAAATGACATGCAAGAGGCAGGGTTGAGAAAGGTAGCAGACTACTGGCAACCCCGAACATCAGCCACCAACCAAAGAGAAATGGCTAACTCAAGACCACAATGAGAATATAGAACCTCTCTTACAACAACTAGACAAGCGCAGAATCCTCACTTCGAATAGAGAAGACATCCTTCGATGGGGAAATAATCCTAAATGAACTCTCAACCTCAAAGAAGCATACAAAATCATAGCTGCTTCTCCTGACTGGCAACCGAACCCCAAATGGCAAGCTCTTTGGAGTAGAGGAACTTGGCCCAAAATAACCCTATTCTCTTGGATGGTCTTGCATAACAGAGTGCTCACTTGGGACAATTTACAGAGATGAGGTTTCATCGGGCCCTCCCGATGCATCCTCTATGAGAATGATCAGGAAACTCTCAATCACATTCTCAACACCTGCCCCAGTGCTTGCTCTCTTTGGGATGACATGGCCTTTGTATTCAGACAATCCGACAAAAATAGAAACTCGATCTGCCTTACACTAAGCAATTGGCGATCCTCCATATCCCCCAGCAATCTAGTCAATAGGGCATGGAACCTCATTCCGGGAGCCATTGCATGGAAAGAACGAAATGCTAGAATCTTCAAGAATTCGGCGATGACAGTGGAAAGGCTAACTGGAAAAACACAACAGCTAATCACAGAATTGATCCCATGCCGTGGATACAACGATGCAAGAGGGGAACACGTCTCCGAATGAACAAAGGATATCCAAATCCTAAATCTCAAAGCCAATAACACTCCCACAGGCAGGAACCAGGCCAACGCTGCGATGAAGCATGATAAATGGAGTACGCCTCCATTTCCTTCATTCAAACTAAACTTTGACGGGGCGTCAAAGCAAAACCCGGGGAAAGTTGGGTACGGTGGAGCAATCAGGGATCACACTGGGAACATCCTTCTTATCTACCATGGCAATCTAGGCACAAATATGAACAATGCTGTAGAGCTAATCGCTCTCATCAAAGGCATCACCTTGGCTAACCGCTACAAATTTCTACCTCTCGTGGTGGAAGGAGATTCAGAGATTGTCATCAAGATGATGAGAAAACTCGGAAACGACACTCAAGTTGACAAGATAACACCCAGTTGGAGGCTCTCGGCAATCCTGAAGGATCTACAGGGCCATCTCAGCAACATTCAAGGTGTCACCTTTCAAGTGGTTTGAAGAACAGCAAATAAGCTGGCCAACGCCATAACCAATGTCGACGTCTAATCCAATATTGAAGATTATCACATCCTTTGGAAAGACTCTGAGGAGGGGGAACTTAGAGCGAAATGCAACACCATAAACAATGTAGACCATCAAGCATAACAGACGTTGAGTTCCCTTGATTCTTCTATGTATGCATCTCTCGATAATTCCACAAGTTGTAAAAGATCCATTCAAAAAAAAAAAAAACAGAGACTAGACCAGCTCAGTTGTACAAAGGCAAACGCAGGGAGGTCCCATCGACTCCCACTCTGCATCATGTATTTTATTGTATTCTATTAATATAAAGTCCCGCTGAACCTTTACAAAAAGAAAAAAGAAAAAAAAAAAGATTCCAATTTATCCCAATGATATGTATGAGATCAATGTTAGACACATGCCATCTATTCCAAATAATACTAAGCACTGGTAGGTGTATGAGGAAGATAAAAAATTAAAAGGTTTCTTCAAAAAGTAGATGAATTTATTAGCACTCCAATTGACAAGAATGAATATTAAACTACAGATAAAAATTATAAATCAACAATCTTTTTGAATAATATTGCTCGATAGGAAATTATTTAATTCAGTAACAATATAATCCCTAGAGAAATGGTTCCCTTAGAAAGGTTGTTCAATTCCAATGATGTGGCAGCTAAGCCAAGAATCCTTCCAAGTGATGGGGAGATGAAATATTATAATTTGGGAACTAAAGATAATCTGAAAATGGTCAATGTTTCTAACACTTTCAAAACATAACAGAAGCCGAAGTACACAAGGTTATTAAAGGAATTTACAGATGTATTAACTTGAAGATATGAAGAATTGAACATCTATGATCAAACTATCATCCAGCACACTATACCACTCAAGGATAATTAAAATCCTTTTAAACAAAAGTTGAGGAGGATTAACCCAAAACTACTTCGTAGATTCAAAAAGGGGTGAAGAGAGCATTGGCTGCAAAAATTATCATCGCACTAAGATTTTCACATTGGGTAGAAAACTTGGTGCCAATAAGAAAGAAGAGTGGAGAAATTCATCTATGTAGATATTTTAGAAATTTAAATAAAGTCTCACTAAAAGATAATTATCCTTTACCGAAAATGGATCACATTCTACAGAAGGTGTTTGGTTTGGAAATGATTTCTATGCTGGATGGGTTTTCATGGTATAATCAAATCCTAGCTAACCCAAAAGATTAGGAAAATACTGCTTTCACCATGCCATGGGGTACATTCATGTATTCCAAGATGTCATTTGGTCTCATGAATGACAGAGCTACTTCCCAGCGCGCAATGGATATAAATTTTGCTGATGAAAGAGATAAGCTCATGGCAATTTATCTAAATCACATTAATTTTTTCTTAAAATCTGAATGTGCCCATTTGAAACACTTCATGACAATTTTTAACAAGTGCAGCAAATTCAAAGTTTTCTCTAAATATGAAAAAATCCCATTTCGCCATGAAGGAAGGAAAGTTGTTGGGACACAATATCAAAGGAGGGCATCCAGATAAACCCTAGGACAGTGAAAACAATCCAAAATATTGAACAATCAAGAAACAATAATTAGGTACAATAATTTTTTTGTGGAATTTTATTCCAAATTTTATAGAAATTTTAAAAGTAATGTCAAATATGCTTAAGAAAGGGAGTTAGAATAAGTAGAATGAACAAGCCAAGAATTCTTTTAATGATAACAAGAAAACATTAGGCCAATAACCTCTACTCATTAGTCCAGATTTTTCTAAGGACTTCATGATTTTTTCTTTTGCCTCCGAGCACACCATCTGTGGTGTTTTACTCTAGAAGAATGAGGCAGGTCAAGAACAACCCATTTCCTTTTTCAGCATGGAATTGAGGGATGTTGAACTAAAGTACAAGATTCTAGACAAACATGCATATTCTACATTCTCGTGTGATTGCATATGTGTCAGATGTTGTCATAAAGAGTATTTTAGTATAACCAGAAAGTGATGGAAGAAGAGGGATGTGGACTTTTAATCTGTTATAGTTTGACTTGGAAATCAAGCCTACCAATTTAATTAAAGGATAGGGTTTGCCTAGACTAATGACTGAAACAAACCTTGACACTTTTGGTATAAATTCGATTTTTGAATTATCATATCTTCTAGGTGAAGATCAGTGGTTAAAGCCAAATATTGTTTCAAATAATGTCTATGGTATGCTGATGTTGTTTACATTCTGCATAATTTACAACTACCACCAGGAATGGATAAGGCTCGGGTTAGATTTTTTATACTGGATTATGTTATGTATTGTCTTTTAAAAGGTGATTTATATTAGAAAGACCCTTGGGGTATCTTATTAAACTTCCTATTAGAATATAAACCCAATAAAATGAATAAAGACTTTCATGAAGGAGCCTGTGGAGGCCATCATTACTGGAAGAACACAACAGATAAAATCTTGAGAGCTGGATTTAATTGACTTTCTTTATTTCCTGATATTAGAAAAGAAGTAGAAGCCTGTCATAAATGCTAGTTGTTTGAGGTAAATTCAAAATTAATGACTCTTCCTTCGAAACCTATCTTTGTGGAGGCACCTTCTCTGCAATGGGGCCTTGACTTCATAAGTGAAATTCATTCGTCATCATTAACACAAAACATATGGATCTTAACAGGGAAATATTACTTCACAAAATGGATTGAGGCACTTCCAAGAAAACATCTATTGATCTCGTGGTTATTCAATTCTTAGAAAATATTCTTTGTAGGTTTGGTTGTCCAAAGAGAATTATTAATGATAATGCACATTGTTTAAAATCTAAGAGACTAGTAAAATTCTATGAGCACTATCATATCAAGCTTATCCACTCCACAACATATTACCCTCAAGGTAATGGAATGGCACAATCCTCAAATAAAAGTTTGATCAGAATTATGAAAAAGTTGTTAGAAGACAACATAAAATATTGGCATACAAAAATCAAGTATACCTTATAGGCAGATAGAGTTAGTACTAAGAGATCAATTAACACTACTCCTTTCTAGTTAGTATATGGTGTCGACACAAAATTTCCTATTTCAATTAGAACTCTTGTTATGAAATATTTTCAAGAATTAGGAGAAGAACCAAATCATCTACAAAGGAGGATAAATTAGTTAATTGAGGTACAAGAAACGAGAGGGAGAGTGTATGAAAAGTCTTAGGATGTTCAAGATCTGATAAAGAATATTTTTGACAAGAAGACTGAGCAAGATGACTTTAAATGCCAAGACATACTTTTGAAATGGGATGCTCGAATTGACGACAAGGGTAAGCATGGGAAATTTGATAAAATTTGGAAACGACCATACAGAATTGCAACTTTCCATTGTAAGAACAGTGTCATTCTAGAATATTTGCAAGGAATAGTGCTATCAGGAGGTCCGGTCAATGGAAAATTCCACAAACATTACATCTCTTAAAGACAAAGGATAATTTTTAGATTTCATTGTACATATCATATATTTTATCTAAAAAATATTGGAGTTGTGGATGAGCATTTTGAGGAAATTGAAGCCTGAAGAGAAGGCCCTAAATTTCTAATAATGTTTATCACATTAACTTTATTTTTAAATTTTTTTTAAAAATGCTAACAATTTCAGTGTCAGCATTTTGGTTGTAATAATCATGAAAATTAAGTGTTCAAATAATTTTTTTGAATAAATTCGCTAACAAAAAGCTTATCAGTGTTTCCGATAAAATTGTGAGGTCGATTTTCAGTGCTAAAAAAATTGAAAATTGAAAATTTAGAATTACGTTGACCATGTTAACATAAATGATGAGGTATGAAATCATACCATAAGTAAGTGTGATGCTAAATCATAGATTTTTCTCTCATCATTAGTGTATGGTTTTCCAATTAATCATGCTTTAAAACATGTTTTCCACAAATCACAATGATTTTCCTAAATTGTAATGATTTCCTTTCTCCACCATTAAAGTCATTTCAATTTGTAAATTCATGTTTTCATTTGTAAGTTTGGTTACTTTGCTATTAATTTGGTAACGACTGAAAATATATCATCTATTTTCTCCTGCAAACATCCATGATCAAATCTCGGGGTTTTAATTTCTGCTAAAGATTTGCGATGGAGAAAGGTGGTAAAGCTAACCAAGTTGAGCCCAAAGCACTGAATTTGTTGGATGTTTATCTTGATATCCAATAGTAGTTTCATTGTTGTAGTTGGAGTGAGTTCTTCCAACGCTTCACCGACTACCACGATGTCTTCACTTGTTCATTTGCTCAAAATTTCGATGGGAACCAAGGAGAGGTCGGTGGTCTCTCCTTCCCTGTTATAGAGAAGCTAATCTCAAATGACACAACCTTGCCAGTAGATGGGGAACAAGTTTTTAGGAGCCATGTGTTGGGAGGAATTAATGTGCCCTTCCTTCTGAAGCAAGAATTCAAGAATCATAATTGGAGAACTGAGGTTCAGAAGGAGTGGCTATAAAACAAATGGCATGGCCTTCTTTGCATTACCCAACTGTATTTCACATGTGAAGAAATATTCAACCACGTAAACCTCTATCATATCTATTTGTTGCACATTTAGCTGGTCACGTTAGGATGAACAACTGTTTCTATTTATTAGAGAGCCTCATGCATATGGAAGCTCGTTTCTGAGTGAAAACTGACCCTTCTCCCCATTTTAGGTACCATAAAGGCTTCATTAAAATATTTATTAAAAACGAGCTAGCCAAGTAAGGAAGAAATTAGATCCACTTCCTACTTTGGTGAGGTTTTCAACCTCAACCCCTAAAAATTGAAGAGGAAGGCCAAAAAATGTTAAAGAAAGGAAACAGATTCAAGAAACAACCCATGTTGAGCCAAGCTCTAGCTAGAAAGACATAGAGGTCTCTTTACATCCTATAGCCTTAAAATCCCCAAAGTTTACCAAATAAAGAGTGTTAGGCTTAGTAAACTAGACCATGTATCTCCTACAAACTTACCTTCTATTATCAGTTATCCTGAGGTCATGACTTCATTTCTTGAAGCCTCCCCTATAGACACAACTATACTAGAGATTCTTATAGCAAAACAGGTTGAAGTTGAGGCCCAAGTCGAGGAATCATTGTTTGAAACTTTTAAAGGAGGTAAAATACCCCATACAAGGCCAACAAACACTTAAGATGTAAAATTAAACTGAGAAACCCAGATTTGGCTAAGCAAGTAATTGATGTAGATAATCTGAAATTGAAGAACATTATCATCAACAAAAATAAGACTGCAAATACTAAGAGGAGCAGAGACAAAGAAACTATAAGAAAAGGTCCTATGGAGACAAGAAAAAGCAAGAAACAGAGGTTTGAGAAGCTTGATTTCCTTCTTAAAAGAAGCTAGCACCCTCGGCTAGGAGGTTGGGGGTCACTTTGAATTTTTTTGGTTATGAACTTAAGAAACAATATGTTTTCCTTTATCACTCACAGTATTCTTAACAACATTTTAATATACAACATAGCAGGGAGGAAGGTCAAATTCCCACTATCAGTGATTTTGAAAGGAGTAGGGGGCAGTGACATCTCTGTTCCTAGCGATTTTAAGAGGGGGAACTAACATCCCCATTTTCAGCGAATTTTGTTAAGATAAATGCAGAAATTCCCACTGTCAATGAATTCTAAAAATAGGCAAAAAGGCAATGCTGACAGTCAGTCTGTCAGTGAAATATTCAATTCAGAAAAACAAAGAAGATGAGAGCAACAGTGTTAGCAAATTTCAGCAGGAAGCCCGATGGAAAAGAATTCTAATAGAAAAACATTTTGGTGAAGATTGAACCTATTTGCAGAGAGAGTTGTTTTCCAGAAAGGATTCAGTTCTATTAGTAAGGCACTTATTTCTATTTTCAAGGAATATATTCTAAAGATAATTTTCTTTGCCTATATGTTAGCATATATTACAACATATATTTTATTTTAGAAAAAGCATAATGTAACTAAAGATATTTTCTATATGCGTGAACTTAGAATATTTTAATATTTTTGGATTATTGTAATTAAGTTTGAAACTATAATCTTGTGATGAGTTGATTTAATATATATAAAGACAATTTTTGAAGAAGAGAAAAATGTTGAATTTTATTGTAAAAACATTAAATTCTGGTGTATTTGAACAGACCTTAAATATATTGCAGGTTTGATGAGAACTTGCAGAAAATTCATGTGTTTTAGTTCCCTATCTCTTATTTCTTTGTTTATGAAAAATATTCTTCATGTAGGAAACTGTGGTTTAGAGATTGGGATTCATTCATGCTCATTTCTCGTATTTCTCGGTCATTAGTACTCGTTTCTTCTATCAGCTATAATTCTATTTTCTTTAGTTCTCTTCTTCCAAATTTCCCAAATTATCAAAGGAGTTATTACTACCTTATTTTTTGTGTCTTACTCATTAGATCTATAGCATATTTTGATAAAAATAGACTCCATGCCCAATGGTGTGTTTTATATACAACCTAACCAAATTTCATCCTACAAACTAAATCTCACCACATAACTCAATTGCAAAACCTACTACTACAGTAACCTAAAGTAGTTGAGTTTTAGGGAGCGATCCCTCTCTAGGTTGAAGGGGCAAGTTTCAACCTAAAAGCGTTTTGAGGCTACCAAGGAGGTTTTCCTGCAGCTGAGTTTCCTCTAACTAATAACATAGAGTCTAAGATTTGTCGCAATGGCTTGACTTCCGCATGGGAGCTTTAGTTGTCATGTATAACATAAAATTGTAAATGCTCAAAAAGAAAGACCACATTTAGAGTCATGATTCACACCAACATCTCTTTCTTATAGTCAATGGACTTGTTATGCCAAAGGCGATTTTTATTGTGAGGTTCTATGAGCTGATAATGAAGAGATTTGTTGGCTTTTACTGTAGATATTTGATGACATAAAAGACGTGCTCAATTCCAAGTCATCATGTAAGTCTAGGTCATCATGTATAGATATGCATGCCCCTCCTTTCATGTCCTTGGTGCCACATAAACTCCACGATGCATAGGCCCTCCCCGCATGTTCCCCGCAGTGAATATTAAGAATTTCAGAACCCCATAGATCCCATAGTTTTTGAATATTATTCGCTTTCAAGTTCATGTGGATTTATTAGTGACATGCAAATTGGTATTTAAATTTTTCCATTTAGAAAGGTATTGAGATTTTTGTTACAAGTAGCTACTAATCCATAACCATAGAGACAATGATTTACGCTTTCACAACGAAGTTTTAGGTTATTGCCTATGAATCTTTTGTGGATATGGATTTTTGTTGTTGAATAAAGTTTCTTGACTTTTAGAGAGGCACTACTGTATACCATCACACTGAAACAAATTCATAATTAATAATAATAAAAATTGGCGAAACGTAAAACATCTTCCACAATCGTAATGGAACTCTTTCATGGAAACTTAAAGCTTCTACTCAAAAAGATAATTTTTTATGTACACCATTAATTTTCCATAGGCTAATCTAGGCCGCGATATAGAAGTCATGGCTATAACCATGACAACGATGAAAATTCCTTTCTCTTTTGGTGTAGAGAACCTTTGTTTGACACAATCTCCCTCCCCCTCCTTTGCACCGTACTGTGCGAATTACAGTCCAAATACTAGTTATAATAGCTCCAGACATACAAATCATATTTTTAAAAATTCTTCATAATGACCAACTGAAATTTTTCTCCTCTTCTTACTTCTCTATTACATTAACTTGAATAAGCTAATTGTTGTCAAGTTTTTAAACTGTACACATTTAGAGATTTTAGTTTTGATCAACCTTATATGAAGTTCATTTGGTCGGTGATTATTAATAGTTTGGAGGTAGTCGTAACCCATATATATCTGCTGAGTTTATTCCTATTGTAGGTTCATCCAATGAAAATTTTCAAAAGCCTAAAAACTATGCAGGTAGAGTTACGTAAGTCCAAGTCAAGTTAATGCTCAGCGCCTGTCCCTTCCCCTCAATTGATCACGAAATCAATTCAAGATCCCGCCTCTAGCTCTTTTGTCTTAATTCCCCTCTACCTCTAACTCTCTTATGTAGCTAGTGGTGGATAATTTATTGCAATTTGCTGCTGGTGGAAACGACTATTGTAATTGTGTAGAACATACTTGCATTAATGAAAATGAAATCTACAATGCCCTAAACGAAACTAATGGTGCTTCGCATTCTTTATAGAATTGGCAAAGAGATTCATACCCCATGAAGCTGCAATAATAGAATGCCAAAATATCAACCCCCGATACTTCAAAGGTTGATCGATATTCTTTAAGTTAATGTCACATGCGATGTAACCTAATACTAGCCAATGGCTTTGTGCTTCCTCATTTACTGCTTTCTGTTGATCATATCCAAAATATCATGACATAACTAACCTTGATTAGCTAGGGGGCACTGGAGATGTAGCAAGAGGTAAGTCCCAATAGTCTTGATTCACCAAGCTCCAATGGCAGGGATGAAACTCAAGAAAGAATTGGTGACAGTGGAGAGAAGAGAGAAATGGTTGGTCAAGAGTGTATAAAAGAGTCAGAACATAACCTATAAAATGAAATCTAATAATTTGGCTAATGTTTGGAATGAGGTGTTTTGTGTATACTCAATATGAGAATCTCAGTCACAATTTAGTTAACTATTCATGTTTCAAAATAGAATTTTAGTTGAGTTTTCGTAATATTTTAAATGAAATTTGTGGTCTTTCGTTAATCTTTGAGTAATAAGGTGTTTTGTGTATAATGAATATAAGAATCTCAGTCATAATTTAGTTGAGTATTTATTTTTAAAAGAGAAAATACATTTTCTCCACAACTTGAATTTAGTTTAAATAGTGAAAATAGAGTATAATAGTTTTATCTTGACGGTATTGTTTCACCTGGTTATCATGGTATTATTAAAACTTAAAATGGAATTGATAACAATGAGGAAAAGAGTGAATTGCTCAGTCAAGAGAGTACAAGGGAGATAAACCATAATATCTTAAATGAAATCTAACAACCTATCTATGGTTAATGATTGAGCTAATGGGGTGATTTATGTATACTCAATATGATAATTTGTAGTTGAGTATTCATTTTTCTAAAGAGAAAATATATTTTTTTACTTTAGCTTGAATTTAGTTGAAATAGTGCAAATAGAACATAATCGTTTTATTTCCTTCTTCAAAAGGTAAATTGTTTTAGAATTTAGAATTTGTTTTTTCTTTCCATATAAAAATCATTGACTTTTGAAATAGTACATACCATTTTCCTGACATGTTTGTCACAAATTAATGTCTTCAAAATGAAAACAACATCTATCTATTGAAGTGAAAGATGAAGAATAAGAATATATATATATATATAGACACACACACACATATACATTATTTTCCTTTGGAATGGTTTATGACTGGAAGTAACAAAGTTGTTTGAATCAAATTCAATAGATATATCACTTAAATTTGAATAATGCACACAAAACTTACATTGATCATATTACATATATACATGAAGTGTTGTCTCAAGATAGTTAAACTAACTTGGACACATAATCACTTGGTTCAGAGAATATCTCAAATGCACACCAATCTAGGAAATATTTAGATATTAACAATTCCTAAGGAATAGGAACAAACTCCTTTAAATAGAAAGAGTCGCAACTAAGACAAGTAAGAATTATATTTCCAATCCGCCCCCTTAATGACTACTTGTCTCAATATCAATATGACAATTCTAGTTGTGGTCAAACATGACCAAAGAATATATCGACGTCCATATAAAGGAACAACCATCCATCAGAATGCATGGATTCCCAACCACTCCAACCACTAGTCTACTAGGATGCCCTTCACATATATGGTTCTATCAACCGTTATAATTGCATACTTGTATGTGTACCTGAAAATCCCCCTCTTTCATCTTCATCATAGGTTTTCTCAGGTTACTCATAACGATGCTCTAGGTTTTATCGGCTTACATTCAACCATGCCCAGGGTTTTCGCAACTTGCCCTAAACCATGCTTAGGGTTTTGTCAGATGACCGTAAACCATGACTACATGAATCCTTATCCACTTCACTTTGACACGTGGTTTATGGCTTACCACAAACCTACACTGCAAAGTGGTTGTCGGCTGACCACAAACCTACAACTACAAAGTGGTTTTAAGCTTACCACAAACTTTATGGGGTACACATGCCTCATCAGGCTTACATTACACACTCCAACTCTTGGAGTTGTCAGGTACATACTTTACAAAGACTACTACAAAAGATCCTAGACTTGCTTAGTAATAAATGTACATGACATGTAATACACCATGAGTCTGATCCACAAACTCACACTAATTCACATAAACTTTCAACTTGTTGTCCATCATCCTTTAATCTCTAATGCAGGTCCTCTAATGCCATCTTCAGTAACATGTCTTCATCATATCCTACAAATTTGTGTATTGTTGGAATGAACAGTTCCAGCACACACTCAAAATTGTGACAATAGTTGGTCAGACCAATGTCACTTCAATAACAACCAGAAATAGCATGACACAACATACTTATTTTTAAAACAATCATTAAAATCATTAGCATTTGCCCCAAACTCCTACATTTCAACTTGATCAGACACTGCTGAAACCTTTATGATTCGACCAACAATTTCCAGCTGCCCATTTAGATTTAGTTTAGTTTGAACATCTAAGAGTTTTGCAAATTGAACAAATCACCATAGTCCTCTACGCTCCCTGGCTCAAGAATGGTAAATATTTAGTGACTTCCACAATTCTGCCAATATCCAAACCCAAAAGTTTCCCAATGACAAGAGTAATCGAACATTATTTGCTATGCTTTATGATTTTCAATACAACCAATACATCAATCTGAAATGCTCTGAGTGGAGTGTCCACCTCTTCCGTGGTAGCATCTTATGCATCATGTTCACCAGAAATGAGAAAATCAATTGCACTTCGAGATGAATCTCACCCATTTTCTTTCCAATCTTTGCATCATTGGAAGCCTTGTCATTACTTCCATAAAAAAATTCGAACTGTGATTACACTTCACAGATAAAAAAACTCTGAGATTCATAAAAAACATATGCCTACTTGAAACGACAAACCCCCATCAGGTCCTCTTAATTATCAAAAATATTATTTGTCCCATGGTAATTAGAAATTATCCTAATGGACTGAGGATATTGCATTAATCATCCATGAGGTATGGCTAGCGGGATCCTAAAATTAAAGGAAAGATCAGATACTTGCACACAAAATCTATTTTTCTTCCTATTTTGTGAACTCGGCTCTGTAACAATGCATCTTAGTCTTTTGCACGCCGAGTTCAATGGTCAAATTAGAAGCATGGTCATGACTTCATACATTTCGGATCCATAAGTGGCTTGATGGAAACTTCTCACAACACAACAATTTTCCTCTCCACAGATTTGCAACTCCAATGCTCTCCAATAGCTCTATTAACAATTCGTTCAATAACTCTACAAAAACTTCTATGAACAGTGCTCTTCCAACTCTAGAAGCTCCTTTAACATATTGAGGTTCAATGATGACTCCTCACAATGCTCCATTTCACAACAATCACCCTTCTCATGGCGTTTGAGTAGGAATCAACATTCACATAACCTCTCAGCAAAAATTCAACCTTCACAATTAGTATCAATCAGCCTTCACAGCACTAACAATGCTCAACCTTCATTATCAACCTCCTCAAGAAGAAAATTGACAAGCCATAAATCAACCTCAATCAAACAACAATAACACCAGGGTCAACTGTAATACACCCGGTCAAAGGACAGGCATGAGCATGAGCTTCACTGTTGGAATACATGTCTGCCTAGGCTCCAACAAGAACTCCACAGCTCTGTAGTGGCACAGTCAACATAAGATTTCTAAAAAAGTGGAAACACTCCTCAACAATTCGCCAAAATTCAGAACAGTCACATTTCACAATCTCAAATCAACATGAATCACATCCCACATCATTCTTCAACATTAGATCATAGAATGCCAATGATCCACACACAGATTCAACAAACTCATATCAAGACTCAACCGAGACTCGAGCTCTTGATGCTCCCAGTGCTCAATTTTGAAGCATGTCATTGCCTTATATAATAATGGAAAAATAAAAAACTAAAACCATTTAAATATATTCTCTTATTTTCCTCGACCCAGGAGGGGCCATGGACGAGGCCCATACAAGCTCTAATACCAACTTAAAATTGAATAATGCACACAAAATTCACATTGATCATATTACCTATATACATGAAGTGTTGTCTCAAGATATGTAAACAACTTGGACACACAATCACTTGGTTGAGAGAATATCTCAACCACACACCAATCTAGGAAAGGTCTAGATCTTAAAAACTCTTAAGGAATAGGAACAAACAACTTCACATAGTGTCACAACTGAGACAAGTAGGAATTATATTCCAAGTATATCATACTTATGTATTCAATCATCATGCAACTTTTTCTAGTGATTTAAGGATCATTGACATTAAAAGTTTTAAGATTAATGCGTCCTCACAACTATTTTTATCCTAGATAGTTAATTCATTTTTTTTTAATCTAGAACGTTTAAGTAATTAATGTTTCAATTTAAGAAACTGAAACCCTTTATAATCACCATTTAAACTTCCTTATTCAAAACATCCATTTAATTTACTTTCCATATAAAATAAGCTAAAATGAAAATATCCAACTAAAATGATGCCATATTTATAATTATGCTAACATTTTTTCTATTGTATACCTTTTCCACACATTAATATACTTTGGGAACAAGAAAATATCTGTATTTATTAACATAATTTAACATAAAAAATCCATTTATGGTCCAAAAAGAGATATATTATAAATACCCAAGTCGCATTTTTATCTAGGACGTCATATTCTAGCTTGATGGGAAGCATTTTTATCTAACACATCATATTGTATCTTGGTGGAATCTTTCTATTGAGGTTTTCCTTTGTATTTATAAAATGTGGTAGGTGCAAATACCTAAAGAGTAGCAAAAATCAGAGATAAATTTACTTTCCCGCTACTTTACACAGTTTTCTCCCATGAACATGTAGTTATACCCTTCATTTCCTTGGGTAATTCATTGTCACAAACATCATACATCATATTATAGTACCACTTAGGTATCTTTTGTTGGCCTTCCCAATTTTGTTTTAAAGGATGAGAAACCCTTTCTTCCTCATTAGATTCCTCCTTTGAACACGATTCCTTTGATTCTTCAAACATGTTATCTATATATGATTTTGAAACTAGAACTTGTCCATGGATTAGCAACAATTTCCCACACGGTACTATCCATTGATATACGATTAGTAGAGAAGAATCGTATTTTCTCATCTACATTAACAACTCAACTTGTCCTTGTATTTACAAAAAATTAACACACACTACTATCCATTGATATATAATTGTTAGAGAAGATAAATATTTTCTCATCTACAACATGTTTATTAATAAAAATCACATTTGTAGCCAAGACATCTAGTAGTCAATATAATTTAGGCTTCTCATTTTAGTAGCCAAATATATATACCTTAATTTTTTCATCTAAATTACCTCTATTTTCGTTAGGGATATTTTCAAAATAAATTCAAATATAATCATTAAAATGACTTACATAATATTTTCTAACTCATCATAACTCCTAAGGGGTGATATTTTAAAACGTTTTGCAAGGAAATTCGTTATGATGCTAAGCAATGATATTTACTTCTCCTTACATATAATTGATATGGTACTTTCTAGTTGTGGAATGTGCACCTTACCATATCCATAAATAGCCTATTCCTCCTTTCTATGACTCCATTTTTTTATTGAGTGAAAGGAGTGGTATATTTCCCATGTTTACCTTCCATTTTAGAGAATTCCTTCAACTAAAGTGAAACATTCTCACCTCCATTATTGGGTATTAAATATTTGACCTAATTATGTTTTTGTTTTTATACCAAATATTTCCATTCTAGAATAGCTGAAAAGGGTCATTTATTACATATAAAATAAACTCATTTACTTGGAAATTCATCTCCTAGTAGCATGAAATACTTTTTCTAGAATACATTGGTTTTTTAGTTAGGTAATTCATATAATCATGTGATATATATTCGATAGTTATTTTATTTTTCATCCATCTCGATATGTTCACATTGGAAAAATTGCAATGTCATTTTTTCTAATGGTCCTAGTTTGGAAAATTTGAGGTGAAAATATTTTGGATCCATTTAGAGGTCTTAAATGACCATCTTTATTTTTTCCAAAACTTGCTATGGACCTATATTCTATAATATAGACATTGATATCTTTCTAACAAAATGAGAGAATCCTTAATCAGAACTCATATGAGAAATATATAATTCCTAGAAGTTCACCTATTCCAATTGACCACCATATTTTAGAGAATACCATGTGACCACTTGTTACTCATGGAAAAGGGGTTGGGCGCATGGATACTATTAAGGTGAATCTATATGGATCAATTTTTAAATCATGTTGAGGGTGGAATGGGTCAAATGGAGCCCATAGTTGGCTATCAAGATGCATTATATCCAAGCCAATAGGAGGAAGTGAGGTTGCATTATATTTGATTGCATGTTGTTTAATAATAGATAAAAGTAGGTAATTGTGGATACATATATAGAGATAGGGAATATTAAAGGTTGTTTGTGCCTTGTACTATCCCTTGGGCCACAATTTTTAGGCAACACGATATATAGTGCCTTCTCCTTTCTACTTGCATCACTTCTATTTAAAACAAAAGAGAGCATAGTAGCCCCACCTTCTAGCTAGGTTTTATCCTATAAGATATTACTAAACAAATTCTTGGTTCTCAGGGTGTATTTTGACTGATTGTATTTACAAGTTCTCTATTTTATGCATATTATCTCTTGCATCATTTAACAACAAAACAATAATAACAAATGTGAAATATAAAGGGAATCCAATAGAATATTTATAATATTGCATAGATTACCATGTAGTAGGTTGAAAATGCCTTGAAATCACCATGTTTTATAAGTATCGAATTAGCGTTGCTTTTGTTTTTCCATTTGATGGCCTTTACATACATTATTAAGTTCTTGAATGGATGAAATACCAACCACCATACTAGACTTATTAGGTATAGATAGATAGTAATAACTTAGATTCCCATACTTCCCATGCAAGAGTGCATTTCATGTGTTCTCTACCACAATTAGTTCATATGTTTCCTATATTTAGATCAATAAATTTGTGCAAGCCTTTCTCATTAGTGCCAATATAGAACACATTGTTATCGTGAAAGGAGTAAATTGTACACTTTATCCATGAATGTTTATGCACAATTCACACTTTTAGTTATCTCACTAAGAGACAAAAAAAATTTCCCATTTAAGAAAATTTTGAGCATTCTTCAAGGTATAATTCAAATTATTGTTCATTGTGACAGAAAATTTCCACATACTCTAAGATAGTTTGTCCGATCATCATTGAAATAAATGAATTCACTTTATTCTTATCTTCAAATAAATTTGCACACCAATCTTTTTGACATGTGTAATGGTGAGATGTGACCAAGTTGAAATACAAAGTTGTAGATTTAGTTGATGTATTTTCTTATGCCACAAATTCAAATCCACCTACTTCTTCATCTCCTTCAACATCATTTACTTTTCTTGATTTCATTTGACCATTTTTCAATTCATGATGTCTTATTTGACAATCTTTCCTCACATGTCGAAGCCTATTGCAATAATAGAATTTGAATTTAATTATTTTATATGCATTTCTAGGAATGCTTTATTGTCTTTTCCTTTGAACCATGTACTCTATAAAATATGAGCATAATTCTTTAATTTTATCTATATTGATTTCCTTCTATTGAAAATATGAGTAGCTTCTCAAGATTAAGTGTTTGAGTCTCCCAAAATGGATAAAATGGATTGACAAATGAATCAAAAAAGTGAAGCAAACTTCACATCATGAAAATAACCATATCCTTAACAACTACTATTTTCTTATTGATATACTATTGATCACTAAAATCATTCTAATACAATACATCTTTACAGATTTATTTTCAAATATACTCAATTGCTGATGATTCATATTTTCTATTAAAATTTGCTACAATATAGATGTTAGAGTGACATTTCTATGTTTCAAACTAATATATCTACAAATAACCATTTTGAAGGTTATTTGTAAGACAATGAAGATTATTTATGTCTTCCCCAACTAGATACTATGATGATTGAATATTTCTTAATAGGAAGGGTATTTCTTAGTACGTGGCTCAATGATATAAAAATTTGTATAAAAAATATTTACATAAATGTCGAGGATAAAGATAGACTATGCTATAATAAACAATGTGTTCATAATTTCAATTTTTATTAGGAAAAGACCCATTTATTGTCAAATCTCCAAGTGTTCATGGGTGCATAGTTTCATTCAATTTCTAGCAAGCTTGTTCTAAAAAATAGTGGATTTCTCCCTTCAATTAGGGTTTATGTCCAAGACATTGGATTTAATGTCATATAAGGGTAAAGAATACAAAAAATTAGTTCACTAGCTTTGAATATTACATTTGTTGAGGGGATTTGGTGAACAATTGTAAATAGTGTAAATAATTAATAAGAGAAAATGGAGAGTCATCGAGAGATGAAACGTAACAACCACTCCCTCATGTATATAACTATGAACAACCCAAATGAATAAACATAATCTCATTTGAGGAGTTACCTCCTGTCCTAACATGATATAAGAGCCAACTCCATTTTTGCAATTGCAGTCTGCCATTGTAACTACTTTCTGCCATTTTTTAGGAATGTTTCCTGCATTTCCTGTAGTCTGCCATATTCTTCTCTGCCCTCTACCCTCTACATGATAATCTGGTGTAACTCTTGGTATACCCATCGAATACCTTCTCTAGTATGTTGCTCCTAATTACAATTATCTCTCATTCAAAATTCAACCTGGTGTTTTCATGAACTTCTTCTTTTGGGTTGCAATATTTAATGGTCTAGTCACTCGATTTATGGAGGAAGCGAGCAAGTAATGGTGTATATCTACACTACATGCTAGGCCAATGGTCCAAATTTTTTTCTTACGTTGCATCATAACTGTTCATTCCCTTGCAATAATTTGAAAAGAATGCAATCCAAAATGTTATGGTCTCTATGTCAATGTAGGGATATGAGAAGATAGGTGTGTGATCGACTCAATAATGACTTTGTTTTTTCATATTGATTGTTGCAGTGCCTTATAGTGCACTACATCAATTGCTTTAATTGTTGATTTCATTCCTCGAATTGAATGTTTTCCATCTAGAGGTAGCTGAGGCCTCTTTGCACAGGGGAACCATTTTCTAGACTTAGTTGCCTCTCTCCAATGTATTGCATTTCTTCATTACATTTCTCCCTTAAGCGCTTCCTGCGTTCCATTGCCAGACCTCTGGCCTCTCCAATATGTAGAGCTTCATTGCCAGACCTTGGGTTGTTCATACCACTCCATGCTGCTCCTAATACATTGTACGTTGCTCGCAATATACAGTCCTATCTATGCTATAATACGCAACCAGCAGCTCTCACCTCCGCTTACAATGTTGGCTCTCCAATACACTTACCTCGGCCTCTCCACACATATTTGTTGTAAATGACCCCTCCTCCATGTATATCTTCTTACTAACGGGGTCATCCTACTTCTACCTCGACTTGTATTGACCCCATATATCCCCTCCTCCATACCACTCCTTCCCCATATAATCCCTCCCCAATAATACCTCTGTCATATTACTGACATAATTGCATTTTTTAGAATATTGCTATTACAGTGCAATTTTTTTTTAACACCAGAAGTGAAAATATTTTATATATTTCCAACAGAAGTATATTTTTTTTACAATACATAGATTTTTAAAATGCATTCATTGATATCTATTATGGGAGTAGTTCTCACTCGAAAGGAGAAATATCGAGAATGATCACGGAAAATCAAACACACTCTCATTTTTAATGAATTGTGGAAAGGAGTGTGTGTTGGAGATGGAGACAAAGAACTCGAACAACCTACCTCAGTCAAGGAATTCTCCATTTGGGAAAATAAGAACAGCAAGGATTATGCCTTGATTGCAGCATCCGTAATGAAGAGGTGAGTCACCATATTTCGCCATTTTCAAATTCTTTCGAAGCCTTACATAACCTTAAGGAACTCTATGACTCACAATTTGCACTTGAAGTTGTTCAACTCATGATTAAATTGTTCAGCCTTGAATTACAAAATGATGATCCTCTTGCTCTTGCATTAGAAGTAAAACCTATTATGCATGATATCAAAGTCACTAATGTTGAACTGAATATTCCCCTGATAGATTTTGTCAAGGCACTTTATCCCACTTACTCAAATTATCTTGAGTCATTGCAAGCAAATGGAAACCTCAAAGAAATTACATTTGAATCCCTTGTGAAAAAATTTGCTGAAAGAGAGAAAGATTTTGGGAAGAAGAAAACTCCTTAGTATTCTGAAGAGGTTGTGTGTCTTTCACATAGAGAGAATAATCTTGCTCAAGATTCTTCCAGAGGAAGAGGTGGTCGAAGAGGAAGAGGAACAGGAAGAATAAATTTCAGAGGCAGAGGAGTCAGACATTCTCAAGGAGAAAAGTCAAATTTGCATTTCATACGTTGCAATGGAGATGGATCACATGATGCATTCACATGAAAGTTGCCTTCGGACATAATTGAGAAGGAAATAAACAAACCCAGAGGTAAAACTAATGACAAAAAGAAAGGTAAATCACCTGAATCCACTCACTATGTTGTGGCACACTCACGGTGCCATCGCTCAATGAACCTCTAACCTATCATGCACGTTCGTGGCATATTAAACAATACCCCTAATTTGACTACATATTGGAAACTACCCCTAAAAATCACATTATTTAACCCCCTACCAATATGAACCCAATACACCTTCCCAATTTAAATAATCCCTACTTCCACTAGATATTATAGGTATCCATTTTTCATTAACATTTTTTATACCCCTTTATATCTTTTCATTAACTTTTAGCTCCAGTTTTTATATCTACCAAAATAAAAACCCTTTATCCCCTATATATCCCCCAATATATTATGTCATTTTTTCCTCAATATATATCCCCCAATAAGAACCCACAAGGTATGCTATTGCTCCCGCATTGAAGCCCCTATGGGCACACTGTAATATTGGAGAAAATGAAGACTTATTTAATGCTTCACTTACTTCTTGGAAAAATGATTGGTTGCTTGATTCAGGAGTAACTTGCCACATGAATTTTAGAAGAGATTTTTTTGAAGAATTTACTGACAATGTTGATGGAGAAGTATACTTTACAGACAAATCAAAACTCAAGCCATTAGGGCTTGGCACAATCAGGCATCAAGTTTTATATCTCCCACAGATGAGGAGAAACTTGTTGTCCTTGGTTCACATCTGCCAGCAAGGACACTCCATTCATATGTTTGATGGCAAGGTTGAGGGGAGAAAAACATCATATCACTCACTTGTCATGACGGGGATAGAAGAAGAAAGGCTTCTCAAGCTACAAGGTACCTCTACTCATGCACAAAATTTCTCATACAATTCTCATTATGATGAAGGTACATTTTCATCAATTTTATTATGGGATGCTAGATTTGGAAACTCGAACTATGACAACCTCCACTTGTTGAAGAAAAACGGTGTTACTGGTTTTCCTACAATTACTAGGAAACTTAAGCAGTGTGATGCTTTCATTCTAGGAAATCATAGAAAACAATTATTTCATGATTCACATTCTAGAGAAAACAGAAAACTTGAACTCATTCATTCAAATTTGTGGTCCAATTCCTCTTCCTTCTGCAAATGGAAATAAATATATGATGACATTTATTGATGACTACACCAAAATGTGTTGGGTTTATTTATTGAAGAACAAATCTGAATCTTTTCAAACAGTCAAGAACTTTCATGCATGGATTGAAAATGATGTACAATATCATATTGGATCTATTCGAACTGATAATGGAAAATAATACACTTTAAATGAATTTGAGAACTATCTTCGCCATCATGGGATCAAACATCAAACAATTGTGCCTTATAATCCCCAATAGAATGGAGTAGCTGAAAGAATGAATAGGACAATCTTAAATATGTTGCACTCCATAATGTTTTTCAACAATGTAAAATTGATGCTTTGGAATGATGCAGTTCTATGTGTTGTATATGTAAAGAAAAGATGTCCATCTGATGCTATTAGAAACAAGTCTCCTTATGAAATGTGGTATGGGCACATTCCTTCGTTAAACCATCTCAGGGTCTTTGGTTCCATGTGTTATGCCTTGATACCAAGGGTACATAGAAACAAACATGGTGCAAGGAGTCGTAAGTGTATCTTCTTAGGGTATTCAAACAACTCCAAAGCATGTCATCTTTATGATGAATTCAATTAAAATTTTGTTGTATCTAGAGATGTAATCTTTCTTGAATCATATAAAGTTGACATTGTTGTTGAGCGACAAGTTGATCGCTTGGATAGATTTGCAAATGCGAAATCATTTCAAGAATTTGATAATTGGATTCCACATCTTGAAGGGGGGACTACTATACTGGATCAACCTGTGGAATCTTCTTGTGAAGAACTCTCTCCCCTCCATGAAACTCCAACTACTAATGATACTTTGAGTGATGTGATTGACAGAATTGGGAGACTAAATTTGATTCAGTCCCAAATCAATCAACTGAGAAGCCTGGACCATCTTAGAAAGGTCCCCCAAAGTGGCTGACATAGACACATGAGGTTGGAAAGACAGGAACCAAAAATTTAACAAGGCAAAATGGAGGTGATGTAGATGACTCTGATTCACCTGTTGATATGGATGTTTCTTATGATTGTTAATTGAATTTGTCTTAAGCTTTTGGACCAACTTCCTTTAAAGAAGTCGCTTCTCACGATGAATGGAAAGAAGTGATGGAAAAGGAGTATGATCCATTAATAAAGAATGGCACTTGGAAGCTGGTTGATCCTCCATTGGGTTCCAAACCAATTGGCTGCAAGTGGGTCTATAAGAACAAGTATAAAGCTGATGGCTCACTTGACAAGAACAAAGCCAACCTTGTGGGAAAAGGTTTTGCATAGAAGGAAGGGGTTGCTTATGAGGAAAATTTTCCCCCTTGAGTAAAATGGGCTATCATATGGACACTCTTTGCCCCAGCAGCTCAGAACGGTTGGAAAGTCCATCAAATGGATGTAAAAACTACTTTCTTGAATGGAGATCTAAAAGAGAATGTTTTTATGTCCCATCTTGAAGGATTTGCTGTGAAAGGACATGAACATAAAGTATGCAAACTTGTGAAATCCTTGTATGGCCTCAAACAAGCACCGTGAGCCTGGTATGAAAAACTAACTCAGCATCTTCTCAAACTCAATTTCAAACATTAAGATCTTGATGATGCAACTTTGTTTGTCAAGAAAATTGGAAAAACAGTTGTATATCTTGTGGTATATGTAGATGATCTTTTGATGAGAGGGAATAATGAGAGCTACATTGCATTTATAAAGAAGGAAGTGAGGAAAGGTTTTGAAATGACTGATTTGGGCTATGTTCATTACTATCTCGGTATTGAAGTAACTCAACATCTGAAGTCCATATTCCTTTCTCAGAAGAAGTACATTGGAGATATGTTGAACAAGTTTGGGATGGCTAAATGAAATGCTCTAACTACTATAATGGAACAAAACGTAAAGCTCACATCCATTGAAGAAAAAGAATTTGAGGATGTAACGAAGTATAGACAGCTTGTAGGAAGTCTCAACTACTTGACTACTACTAGACCAAACATTTTGTTTGTTGTTGAAATCCTCTCCATGTTTATGAAAAAGCCTTGTGAGGGACATTGGTTTGCTGCAAAAAGAGTTCTAAAGTACTTGAAGGGATCTCAAGAATTTGGACTCAAGTATACACATGTGGGTGACTTCAACTTGATTGGATACTCTGAATTAGACTTTGATGGAGACAAAGAAACTAGGGTATCTATTTCTGGTTATTCTATGAGTCTGGGATTAGGAGGTGTCTCCTGGAGATTATGCAAAGAATCAGTTCTAGCATATTCCACAACAGAGGCAAAATATGTGGTAGCAGCTGAGGCAACAAAAGAAATTGTGTGGCTTAGGAAAATTCAGGAAGATTTGTAGGTAAAATAAGTACATTTGACTTCACTCATGATTGACAATACCTCTGCAATAAATTTGGCTAAGAACCCAAAGTTCCATGATCGAACTAAGCACATCAATACAAAATATGATTTGATTTGACATCATGTTGAGGCCAAAACAATCCATCTTCTCCATTGTTCCACTAATGAGCAGATTGCAATCATCTTCACCAAAGCACTTGGAAGAGAAAAGCTTGAAAGATTCATAACGATGCTTGGACTCACCAACATCCCTTTAGATTAAAGGGGGAAATGCTGACGCCTAATCATAGTGATTGGGCGAACAATTGTAAATAGTGTAAATAATTAAGAAGAGAAAATGGAGAGTCATCGGGAGATGAAACTCAACAGTCACTCCCTCATGTATATAACTATAAACAGCCCAAATGAATAAACATAATCTCATTTGAGGAGTTACCTACCGGCCTAACAAAATTGCATTGGCTTATATATATATATATATAAGAAAATATAATTCTAGTAGATAAGAAATATAGCCTATTATATTGAGTGCAGCTGGAATATATTAGTTTCATTTGAGTTTATTAATATATTTGTGAGTTAATCACTATCAATATAGTGTTTATCGGTTTTAATATAGCATTTACATTAACATTTCACTCACTAACAATTCACTTTCTCACTGCAACTTCCACAACTTTCATGTGGATCATATTTCATGTGGACATGATTGGATCTTCAAACCTAATTAAACAAATTAGTTTGACAGCTAAAAAAATTGTTAGGTTAATGGTGCAAGCATGATCAATTTTAGTTCGGAATAATAAAAGGTTCTTAAAATGTATACATTTATGTAAAAAAAAAATTAAACTCTGGTGATGTGTCTGTTTACTAATACCTGTGAGTTTTGGTAGAATGGAAATCGTGATTCTGATATATATTATTATAATTTATATAATATATATAAATATCTAATGTTAACAAAATTATTCAACAAATTATAAATCCAATATCTATTAAATATATTAATATACTTATCTTGTTATAAAATCCATCATTAGAAATATCTCTCGAGTGACTGACTATTGAAAATATAACCACAAAATGTCCACAAATGTGACTACCGAACACAACCTCTATTATATGACAGTTTAGTCCCATTAGTAACGGTGGTACATTACTCCCATTAGTAATGGTGGTCCATCCCCATAGTGAGATTATGATCCTACACTAGTAGGACCCGATGGCCCAAACCAATTAATTCCTTTAGCAAATATGACATGGTCAATCATTATCCAAGTCAACTACAACAATATTTCTTTATTCATGGAAGCAATTACTTTACATGTTAGAAATATTCCATATGTAAACACCTATAAGGTTGGAGAGTATAAATTGTTTATAATTAGATGACTCACATTAAGTTAATTTTGTTATCCAAAAACCAATCCCTAGAATTCTAATTAATGAAAATAATTAAAATATTTTTCCAAAAACAAAATGTACATAAACTTTCCTTAAAATATATATTTAAATTTCACTATTTCCCAAGCCATGCACCCCTTTTTCTTTTTTTTGCTAAAGCAAGAGTTGTACCTTCTTTTCATTATAAACAAAGACACAAGTTACATATATAACAACTGCCCAAGGAGTTCTAGGGGTTAAACATTAACCAACCACTCAAATCTTGGGAGCAAACCAATGGCCCAGTAACTAACAGAAAAACCATAGTAACGCCACAACCCACCGAATGGCTTGGAAAGAACCAACTGTAGAGAAACCTATAGGGACAGAGAAGGGTATATTCTTTGATTCCAAAAACGGACCCGATGAAAAAATAAACCCCCAACTAAACTGATTTCGGATCCGCAATGTAGAATAAACTTCGTACATATGGTCCACCCGAAATCTCTCTAAGCTGTCCTCCTCCCCCAAGATGCTCGGAAGATAAATGGAAAACTTGACCCAAAAAATCGTAAAGCCTGCGAGGTCTTCCTTCTAACAGACCCTTGAAGAGAATATTTGAATGGAACCTTGTATTCTGACCCCTAAACCAACAGACCTAGAAGAAAATGCACAACAAAGTCGACCTAGATTTGACTTGTCGCTTCTCAAAACTTCCCGACCACTCTAGACCGTTGAACCAACCACAAGATCCAACAATTTCCCAGAATATCGCAATGCCCGAGTTAGCCAGACTTTATTACGTGATCGAGGGTGGTTTTCCAATCCTCCCTCCGCCACGTGTGGGAAGATGTATGGGATCACTGAAAATTCTCTAAAACCACTTTCCCTTTTAAAGCTATGCGATCATCAAAAAACCGCTCTGTAAGCTGTTTTTCTCTCTCAGACCCAAAAAAATGATGATTCCGGCTGTCGATGAAATGGGGATCCCTCCAAAGTCTACTCGTCTTTCTGTCCTGAACATTCATTCCTTGAAGAACAATGCTAACAATCTTACTGTTAATCAGGTATCTATCACTCATCGGTGATCGCCCCTTCCTCAAGGACCTATAAGCTCTAATCTGAAAACACATGTGAAAGCCATGAAATTAAGGGCTTGCCTCCAGGACTCTGTGTCTGAACACTCTAATATCTTCCTCCTCTTGTTTATTGTAGAGAGTTTTTAAACTGCTTTTTCTCAACTCCTGCCATCCTATCGAAACATTGACATCTGTATTGTTGACCCCTTGATTGGCTAATAGGTCAGCCAGCTTGTTGGCCTTTCTGCGAACATGTTGGAAGCTGACAGTGCGTAGGTTTTGTAGGTGATCCTAAATCTCTGGAAACCACTAATTAACTTCCAGTGTTTGGAGTCTTTCTCCGGAGCTGATCCATTATTAATTCTTTTCACTGAGTTAATAACTAGCTCTGAATCGGCTTCAACTATCACATTGCAGCAATTATGCTGACTTAGAAAATCTAGGCATTGCTCCAAAGCCATGAGTTTAGCCATGTTATTAGTGGCGGTACCAAGATGACAATGGAAAATGTAGATAATACTTCCTTTGGCATCCTTGAGTACTCCGCCATACCCAGCCATTCCCGGATTTCCTTTAGCCGCCCCATCAATATTGAATTTTAGATATCCATCCAGGGAGGATGCCAGAAGTCCTTATCCCTATCCCTTACCATAACCTTTCTATTAAGACCTTGAGGAGTAAGTTCTTGCAGCCCTATTTGTTTGAGAATATTACTTTCCAGATCTGAGGGAGGATTATTATGGTGGCTACAAACTATGGAGCCTACAGTCTCCTTAAGTTGTTTCAAAATAGTCTCGAACAGTAGATATGGGGGATTTTTTTCCTCCTTGAATATTCTTTTATTCCTCTCCTTCTATACATTCCATATAATAAAGCTTGGTGTAAGGGTCCATGCTAAGTTGAGAATTTCATGATCTGAGAAATTTCCCCACCAACTAATGAGGGTATTGAAGATGCTTCCGTTGTCCCTGTCACATTGTTGAAAGATTTTGGCAAATATGTCCCATAACCAGGAGGTGAAATAGCAGTTGTTAAGAAGATGTTCCATTGTTTCTTCTTGCTGTCCATAGAGAAGGCACCTGGAAGGCCCTAGAACACCTCTTTTCCTAATGTTGTCCCAAGTCAGTGTTTTCCTATGGTAAATCAACCACATGAAGAGTTTGATTTTCATCCACCCCTGGTGCCTCCAAAGTTTCTGCCAGATTTTATCCAGAACCTGGGGATTCAGCTCCAAGAGAATGCCTTTGGCTTCTTTGAGATTAAAGGTGCCCTCTTGATTTTTGCCCCATCTTAGTTGGTCTTGCTCTTCAGAAACTAAGATCTTCCTTTGTTCCACCATTTTTTTAGCTCCTCTGCTTTATTTTCCAAATGGATATTATTACCGCAATCAATATTCTTCCAGATTCTCCATTTCCTCATTAGCTGAGTGTTATCCCAAAAGTACATTACTTTAATTAAGCCTTGTGAATCTGTCTCCTGTTTAAGTTCAAGGAAGTTCTCTTTTAACAATATTGGTTCCTGTTGCCACTTATCTTCCCAAAAGAGGGCTTGATTCCCTTCTCTGATTTCCTATAAACTATTTTCTTGGACTAATCTTTTGTTTTCCCAGGCTTTGTTCCAAATGTGTGAGCCCTTAATGTTCCCTGACATTCTTATGAGATCGTTAGTTTGCCAGGATATGGCATATTTTTCTTTCCAAATATTAGCCCATAGAGTCTTTGTATTATGAACCCAGCGCCACCAAATTTTGGCCCCTAAAGCCTTGTTGATTATTTCCTAATCGTCCAAGCCAAGCCCTCCATGGTCTTTGGGTCTACAAAGTTTCTCCCAAGACAATAAAGCCCATTTCTTCTTATTCTCCTCCTTTCCCCAAAGGAAGTTTCTTTGAATATTTCTCAGTTGCTGAAGGACTCCTTTCAAAGCTGGGAGGGCAGATAACATGAAAATAGGGATGGCTTGCAAAACAGCTTTAGTGAGAACCAACTTGCTTGCAAGATTTAGAGATCTGAAGGTCCATTTGTTGACTTTGTCCTGCAACTTATTCATCGAGGGTTCCCAAATGTTGTGGCCATGGCAAAAGCATTCAGAATTTGTTTGTAATTTGTAGCTTCTTTGACAGTAGGGATTCCTTGAAGCATTGTATCATCTACAAATTGTTGATGGGTAAGAGCTTGACCATTCTCAGAAAGAAGAAGGCCATTAGTCTTGCCTGCAACTTTAGCTTGCTTGATGGACCTGCCCAATCCTTCCATCATAAGAATGAAAAGAAAAGGAGAGAGTGGGTCTCCTTATCTGAGGCCTCTTGAAGGACTGAAAACCTTAGAGGGAGAGCCATTTACCAAAATAGAGAAGCTGGAGGAGGTGACTAGGGCCATTACCCACCTGATCCAATTATGATCAAAACCAAAAGCACTAAGTACTCTTTTCATATAGGTCCAGATTACTTTGTCATAAGCTTTGGCTATATCTAATTGCATGATCATGCTGGCCTTCTTTTTGCTTTTTAGCAAGTGAACTACCTCATGAGCTTGAATGATGTTGTCTAAAATTTGTCTGCCTTCCACATAGCCTGATTGTTACCCTAAAACTAGGGTAGGAAGCAACAACTTAAGTCTATTTTCCACTACTTTTGATATAATTTTATAGACCACATTGCAAAGCGCTATGGGTCTGAACTTATCCATAGTTTGGGAATCATCCTGCTTAGGTATAAGGGAGATAAAGGAGGTATTCAACACTTTCAAGATGGTACTGTTCACTCTAGAATCCTCCACCACATTCAAGATATCCTGTTTAACAATATTCCAGCATGCCTTTAAAAAATCCACATTAAAACCATCTGGGCCTGGTAATTTTCCATTCTGCATTTCTTTGAGGGTATCGTCTATCTCTTTTTCAGAAACTAGTCTATTTAGATTAAAATTATCCTCTCTAGATACCATCTTTGGTTTATTTCTAGTTATCTCACGTATGAACTGTTCTCTATACCAATTATTTTCCTGAGTAATGCTTCGGAAGTGCTGAACTAATTCAGCTTCAATATTCTCATGGAATGTGAGAAGAACCCCTTCTTTGTTTTTGATTGAAGCTATTCTGTTATGCATTCTATTTGCCACTGTAGACCTGTGGAAACATTTTGTATTAAGCTCTCCTTCCTTTAGCCATTGGACTCTAGATTTTTGTCTCCAGAAGACTTCCTCCTATTTGCACAGATTATCCCATTCATGCTGATATTTATCCACATGATTGTTTTTGTCTTTATAAAATCCTTCCTTGATTAGAGCCTGGTTGAGTTCCTTCATTTTATTTTCAACTTATTTTTCCTCCACAAAAATATTGCCAAATTCATTTATGTTCCAATCTTTTAGTCTTAGTTTGATATGCTTTAATCTTTTATGAAGAAGAAACATTCTTGTTCCTTGAATCTGTAAATCTTTTTTCCACCAATTTTTGATATTGTTGAAGAAATCTAGGTGGGAGAGCCAGATATTTTCAAACCTGAAAGGTCTGTTCTGAGAATGTCCATACCTTTGATTTCCACTTGAACCGGCCAGTGATCTGAGCCTCCAAAGGCGAGAACTTTTGCTATTATTTCCTTATTTGCTAGCATCAGATTCTCTAAGATCAGGAATCTGTCTAACCTAGAGGCTACTTGAGATTCGCCAGCTCTTTTATTATTCCAAGTAAAGAGGCCAATATTCATTTCAGCATCTACTAGGTTCATCTTGTCTAAAAAGGTTTGAAATTCCAAAGAGTCTTTACTTAGGATCCTCATTCCTCCTTTTTTATCAGAAAGAGATTTGATCATATTGAAATCCCCTCCCATGATCCAAGGTATTCCTATATGTCTGTCCCTGAGATCCCCCAGTGAGTCTAGGAACTTGAGTTTATCATCTATTCTTTGAGGACCATAAACATTGGTGACTAGATAGTGGTGCCTGTCCCCTTCCGGTTGGATGATAACTGATAGATAATTCCTGGTAGCCTCAGCATCTATAACACTTAATTTGTGAGGGTTCTAAAGAGTGAGGATTCCCCCCACGGTATCCTCTGCTTTAACTTCTAGAAACTCAAATCTATTAAGCCATTTACTGCGGATTTGTCTAATTTTTTGAATGGAACTTTTTGTTTCTTGGATAAAGATAATGTCCAACATTTATTGTTTCATTCTATTACTGAGTATTCTTTGCTTTCTTTTACTCCCTAAACCTCTTATATTCCAAGAAATAAACTTCATAATTAAAGATTTGTGAAGGAGTAGCTAGCAAGATCTTTCATCTTACCTAAATCTATCATTAGCTTGCCACACTCCATCAAGAGTCCATTCTGCTTTTTCCTGCCTCTTTTCTTACCTGGGTTTCTTGTCGCTAGTCCCGGGGTTGCTTTTGGTGCCTTCACTCCTCTGTTTTCTGATTTATCTATATTTTTTCCTTTTCCCAACACATTAGATTGTGTTTTCCATAAAAACAATTGTTGTATTTTATTAAGTTCTTCTTGGGGTACTGAATCCACTCCTCCCATGGTTCCCTGAAATAAGAACCCTTCAAGATCTAGGTTTTCTTTATCAAGTATCTCCTGTAACTCATGGTCTTGCAGGTCCATATCACTCGGGGTCATATCCTGATCCATCTCGAGTTCTATTTCACTCATCATAATTTCTTTCTAGTACTCAGTTTGCTAATTTTGGTCACATTCATCTTCTGTTTTCTTTACTCCATCCTTTCCTTCTATTGGTTGATCTTCCTTTGTGATTTCCTCATCTTCCTCCAGAACTTGGAACTTATTTTGACTACCTTTAAGCCCTTCATCTTGATGTTTCTTTGATCCTTTATTTGCCTTGCTATTATTTACTACTTTCCCTAGTGGACAGTCTCTAAGTAGATGCCCGTGCTCATGACATCTACGGCATCTGAAGGCTATATTCTTGTAGTCTACTATTTGCACCCATTCTTCATCAAAGACTTCGAGGATCACTTCATCTGGTAAAGCTCCTGATAGATCCATTTCCACACATATTCTACCAAATGAAGTGTATTTCCCTCTTCTTGTGGCTTCAAAAGTTTTGACAAAACGACCTAATTTATTGCCTATGGCCATTAACGATTCATTTTGCCAGTAATCAAGAGGTAAGAAATAAAGTCTTACTCAGACCGGTACCGAGGTAAAAGTTTCTCGTTCTGGGACAAAATTCATAATCCATGGCCTCATGTAGAGTCCAGTTGCCGCAAAGAAGTAGGGTCCACCTTCAAAGACTTTGTCCTTATCTTCAATATTCGTGAACACCACCGTGAAGAAACCCTTTGACCCAAGATGAAGGTCTATGCTCCCTCTAGGTTTCCAGTGATATTTGATCCAAGTCTGTAGAGCTTTTTCAGTGGGCCATAGTCCCATGAACTTACATATAATAGCATATGTCCGCATGTGATCCTTGTATGCCTGCAGGGCAGGATCATTTAAGACAAATCTTGGAGTGATCTCAGCTTTGGGTTTGCAGGGTCCCTTTTGTTTCTTGTCTTTAGTGCCCTGCTTTTTGTCTTCTCCCTCCTTTTCCTTTGTGCCATTTATTCCCTCGGTATTGCCTCCTGTTGTCTCCTCTTCCATGGTTTGTTTTCCTCCTCCCGAAGCTCCTTTAGTGCTTTCTAGAGGTTTCTTACCTCTGCTAGCCACGACCTCCTTGAAGGAGGGAGATGCTCTCCCTCCTCTGTGACCCTCCATGAGGAGCGTCGTCTGCAACTCACAAAAACCCTAGACATTCACTATCGTTGTTCCTCCCTGAACTCGTCACCATGCACCCCTTTTTCAAAACAAGGTACCTTTTTTTCATGTAGTTGTGAATAAATGGATGAAAATTCACCAATCAGAGAATTGTGATATCAACTAACCTATGAGATTTCATTATGATGCAATCCATGTGTATACAGTCAACATTATGCAAATTTATATATGGTTTAGTATATATGTAAATTATGCAAATTTATATATGGTTTAGTATTACGGTTTAGTATTTTGATTCATAGATGTTGAGGTACTCCTTTAAGGTTGAGAAAATTGCAAGGGTTAAATTTAGCAAATGGACTTACTTTTCATGTATTTTTAAAAAAAAAACCAATTTCTAATGTTCTAAAAATAATTTACCAAAATTTTATAGCTTAATTTAATTATTTCACTTTATAAAAGGCCAAATATTAAAAAAACAAAAAAAGCAAAATCTCTAAAAATATAAATATTAAAAAAAATAAAAATATTTTTATAATAACCTAATTAAATCCACCAAAATTACTATACTTTAAAACAACTTTTTATATTCCATTGAGTTAGAAATTTTCATAATTATATTAAAATTTATGTTTAATTGTCATGAACTAAAAATATAAAATTTTATTTATTTCACAATGATTAATTTATAATGATAACCATTAATTTATTATCATTACCATAAGATGTTTAAAAAAATATAAATAAACTTTCACAAGTGTAATTATTTGAGAAAAAAGAAAAACTAGAATAGTAATGCCACTTACCTTAAATATTTCCTCCCCAGCATTGTCAATGAAACTTACTCTTAATACCAAGTTTACTAGCGAATTTGAAATACATGGAGCGTTTAGAGTCTCTCTCCAATATTGTTAACGAGAGTGAAGCCATCAATAATATCGAATCTGAATACCAAGTTCATTAGAGAATTTGAAATCCTTGGCACGTTCAGAGTTTTTCTCTGGAATCGTTCTGGGTTTAGCCGTGTTTTGTAAAGAAAATGTCCCGAACTTTCTCAATATGAATACGTTTTTTCAAAATTAATTTGTATTTAAAGTTTTAATAACATATTATATTTTTTAAATCTTAGCTAGCTAAAGAAATATTTGTTCATATATATAATTGTTTGAAAAAAAATATATACCGATAGATAATATTCATATTCATTTGTGAAGGGAAATTTAAATTGAAGTATAATGTTATTGCATGTCGCTATACTATGATATATGCATTTGGGTAAAAGAGTTCAAATGAAGGTATAATGCTACTGCATTTGGGAATAGAATTATTTATTCATCGAAAAGTTCGAAGGAATTCTTTACCTGTTATATATTTTTGTTTATCTAAATCATATTTTTGTTTATCTAAATCAAATAAATTTTAAGATAGCACATTATATAAATATTTAAATATAAATTAATATTATTTAATTTATTTTAAATATATATAATAAATTATTAAATATTTTATGATATAATTTTGTTTATTATATTATAATGTTATAATATTATTATTTAAAAATTGTGTTTTTAATTACAGTTTGTAAATTATAATTTTTAATATATTAATAATTTTTAAAATTATTTATCAGTATCTTTTTTCATAAGTTAAGTATTTTTTTTTATAAATTAAGTATTATTATTTTAGAGTTTAAATTCCATGGAAGACTATTATTAGATTGATCGGAAAGAGATTTAATTTAAAGTTTTTTACATGTATAATTATGTAATTGGATATCTTTTGGGATGATCATTTAGGGGGTCAGTTGGCAGTGCCTTGGATCATGGAGCCAGAGGGGCCTACACGCAACACACATATACAATGAATAGCCTTTGGAACTCATACCCCACTCCCTGCGAGATGAGTTTAATACTGCAGAGGGACATACAGGAGGTCATTCGCAAACATTGAGCGATGAGGAGACAGCGCTAAGAGAGAACGAGGTGTGGCTCCTTTGCGTCCTAGCTCGGGGTGTGGCTTAGGGTAGCAAAGCGGGATGAGACCATTAAATGCAGTTGGGAGGGGAATTGGCACCTGCATCAAGTATGGCCATGGGATCTGGGGGAAGATTTCTTTGTTCACCATGATGAGTTATTTGGTTTCAGGTCTGGATTGCGTGGGTTGGTCGCAGACACCAATTTTCCGTAGTCCTACTCTATCTTTGTTTCGAGGAAGCTTCACTAGATCGTCAATTTTTTTAGGAGAGAAACTTCAGGTGCCATCTATCGGGTTGTATGAACTCTGCTGACTCCAGGACTCGTGGCGTTCCTTCATACTTATTGGCTACCTGTGGTTACAGGGCTGGTGCTCAGGACTTCGGGCTCTTTCCTAATTGGATAACATTGTCGAATGGAGTTTTATTTCAGTATTGTCAATTATGTATTTCGTGTTGTGTTTCTCTGGTTAAGTAGTACGCTTCCCGTAGCGATACCACCAGTGGTGGTGGTGTTGGTAGCATGCCTCGACAGCGAAGGCATGCTTGCAAGGGGGTGTCGGCCCATGTATGGATGAATGCCAACAACATGGAGAGCCTAGATCAGACTATGAGTCGACTAAGAGCCACCACTCTGCTTCGGATATGGTCTTGTCTCCAGCGTGCTCCCAATATCATGTAGAAGTTCTAGTAACCTTGGATTCCATCGCGGCCCAACTAAATAACATACAACTCAACATTGATACAATGAGGGAGCAAAGGTATGAGGACAGGAAAAAATTGGTTGCTTATATCAATGACCTCCAACATATGTAGAATTAGACCTTAGACTCCGTGGAAGCTGTCCAGCATCAGCTCTGATGCACAAATGACCATCTTTGTGCCCTGGAGAATCAGGTGGAACACATTGATTACCATATACTTGAACATGCCGCTCTCTTTGTTGCACCTCCCGCATTTCTACCCAAGTCCCCTCCTTAATCTGTAATTTTGAGACATGTAATTGTGCTATTTTTGTGTCGGCAATAACCAAAGGCACCAGTTGTCTTGGCTTCTCTTCAGGCTTCCTATTGTGTAGAGCAAGGCTTGTGCCAGCTCTTATCTGTGACGCTATATTTTGTTGCAGCGATGATGTATTTTGTTGACACTTATGCTATGATAATATAATGAGTGTTTTCGACTGACAAAAGAAAAAATTACGCAATTGGATAATGATACACCTTGAGTGAGCCTAATGATTAAGAGCATGTATTTCTTCTTAAAAAGTCACATGTTCAAAATGAAAAGGGATTAAAACATGTATGTCTTCATAAATTTAGCAATTAAATAAAATAATAAAAATAATATAATTAAATATAATAATTTTAATAAAATAATTTAGATAATATCATAAGATATTTTATTTAAATTACTCTCATTAATAAATGATTAAGTACCGAGTATTCTGATGGGCAAATAGAAAGGGTGTTATTTGATTTATCAAATAAATGAGCAAATCCAAGAGTCAATCTCATATTTATAATGTTTAATAAAACATATTAATCACGTGGCTTTTCACGGAAGGTGCACAAATTCTACATTGCTAATGTTGGTTGAGCCAACGTAATTGGATAACGAAGACAACTACACGGTATTTAGGTGCGCAAATAAGCCCAACAAATTTGTTAGTCAAACGATTGTGATAGTTTCTGCGCGCACATGTTGCCGTAGACGACACACTAACGCACCATATGACTTTGAACACAACGTACAATCACGGTCTTCAACCTACTTTTTACTCCACTGTAGTGAACGCGCAAAAACACTCAAAATTAGACGAGTGAACGTGCAAAAACACTTAAATTTTCGAAGTGTTCATGAGACCGTGTACACTCAAATCTACTACGTTTACATAAAGCGTTTGTTATTAACTTTCGGTGATTTTGGGTGGAATTTGAAAAATAATTTACAGTGACAGTTTGTTTCAGTTTTATTATTTAAAAAAGAATATTTTTTAGTAAGTGAATCCAACCTTCATAAAATCCTAACAAATTTAAGTGAATTTTATTTGTTTTAAGTGAATTCTTTACCAGAATGGTAGGCTGGAGAAACAAATGTAAAATAACACAACGCTGGCGTTTATTTGCCTGAACGAAACTACGGATTGTAATGTACGAAATTCAAAAACCTGTGGATAGGAATGGCTTAGGACCCACGACATCAGCCCAATGAATTCGATATAAGGCTGCAAAGTCTCTCAACTCTGGCAGATACATTTCGAAAATTTGCTCCACTATTTTGTCTGTGGCTCCTTTTCTCCGACCCGAAAAAATGAAATCCAACACTGATGCTGCTCAAATGAAGATAGATGAGGATAGTTGGGTTATTCAGAAAACGAAGATAGATGAGGATAGTTGGTTATTCAAATTAAGCAATGTCTCGACTCTCTACAAGAAGAACAGGAGCAGAATGTCTCGGTGTTTAATGTGCCAAAAGAGTTATTGGCAGACAAGCCAGAAGCCTACATTCCTCAAATGGTTTCCATCGGTCCCTCTCACCACTGGAGATCTGAGCTCCATGATATGGACCACTACAAATTGGCAACTGCTTGCAGATTTCAGAAAGAAATGAAGGGTCTAGCGAAGTTTCAGTCGGTCATTGTGGAGGAATTTAAAAAATATGATTGGCATGTCCGGAGCTGCTACCACAAGTTCATCGACTCTAAGGAAGAGGCCTTGGCGTGGATCATGGCTCTGGACGCCGTCTTCCTTTTTCAGTGTTTGCAATTTTATGTCAGACACGCCAACGAAAGCTTCCACTTGGAAGTAAAATCGCTGGGCCCTGTCTTAGATCTGACTGGCACCAGTGCCTTCTACAACTCTATTCTCAGAGATTTGATGATGCTCGAAAATCAGATGCCACTTTTCCTAATGTTAAAGCTTTTGGAGTTGGAGTTGGGTTGTGAAGCTAAGGCGGAGCAGAGGCTCTCCAGACTGTTGTTTGTAATGGTCCAAGAACTATCGCAGTTCAGTTTCAAGTTGCCAGAGAGTGGAAATCTCCGGATCAAAGAAAGGCGGCACTTGTTGGAGGTGTTGTACTACTATATTGTGCCTTCCGACAATCAAATTCCAATTCGATTTGATGAAGGAAAGGATGCTCCTTATCCAGCGGACATGTCAGCCATTAATCCAACTCTAATTGAAGAAAAAGATGATTCGCCTGATCTAGCTGACAGTTCAACCGTTAAAGGAGCCTTCAGTATGCTCTGGCAAACTCTCTCTTCTATGAACGTTGGCGTCGCTCGATTTCTCACGATGTTACTTCGGCGAGCGCTGAACTCGAAGCCTTCGCAATTTGTGTTGAAGTTGCCCTTTCTTTTTATTCTGAGTACGATTAAAAGGCTCGAAAAAGATGCAGTCACAACCAGGGAAGAATCGTCTGTTAAGATCATACAGCCTTCTCCACAAGAACTGAATATTCCTTCTGTGGCTGATTTACATGTTGTGGGAGTCAAATTCTCTCCTACTGATGGCGATCTCGGCACAATACAATTTGACGAGAAAACGGCCACGCCTTACCTCCCCAGAGTAAAGTTAGACAGTAACACAGAGGTAATCCTCAGAAATCTGGTGGCATTCGAAGCTTCTACTGCGCCTGGTGCGCTTGTTTTGCGGCGATATACTGATTTCATGAATGGTATGATCGACGGAGTAAAAGATGTGAAATTGATGAGAGAGAGCGGGATTATTTGTAACCACCTCCAAAGTGACGGAGAAGCTGCCAGCCTATGGAATAGCATGGGTAACTGCGTTCGTCCAAAAGAAGCTGGATATTTGGACAAAGTTATCAAAGATTATATGGATTTTATTGCAGAAAATGGAAGGTTCTGGCGGTAGAGTTTGTGAATAATCATATTTTCAGCTCGGGGAAATTCCTCTCCTGCAGCTGCAGCGATACTTTTGATCACTACTTGTTTGCAAGCGTACTGCTCTGTGTATAACTGTAAATACTGGGTAAAGCAATAGAGTTACGCACCAGAATGTTGCCCGGTTGAAAAGGAAACGTCGCAGCAGCGAAATGGAAGAGTGTCGTTTCTATGTGATTGTGGATTGATTTGGGCATGGCTGCAATCTGAGAAGGGTAGGTGATTTTATTATGTAGCGTGTGAGAAACATCCCATCTGTAATTCGTTCAGTTTAAAGGAGATGTAAAAATCAGTAATTAAATAAGTTTTTTATAGTGTTTTTATATTTTATTTTTATATTCAGTAGTACATTAATATATATAGTTTAAAATATTCAGTGATATATTTATATAAAAAATTAAAGGATTAATTACGCCGGATAGGTGTCCTCTATCTGAATCCGTAAGTTAATTATTTTTTAATTAATTTTTTTGATCGAATGGTCTGAATTGAAAGATGGGAGTATATTATTGTAGTCTCCACTGTAGTCTCCACTAGATCAATGACTGAAATTAAAAGCCATAACTTCCTTGCATACTTAAAAAGGGAGTTTAAATACTAAAATTAATTTTTTACCAAATGAGATTAAAATTTTACCGTGCCTCTCATTTATCTCCACGTATAAGGATTAACAAAAATAATATAAAAAAAATAAATAAAAGGAATATGAAACAATATAGGATGGAACAACAGTTTTCTTTCCATATGGGCAACCTGGCAACATGCAATTATCCTATCATTAATCATGAAATGCTTTAGTGTTGGCATTCTCCCCAGCTATATGGGATTAGAAAAAATGATTAAAAAAAATTAAATTAAAAAATTAATGCCAAAAACCGTTGAAACTGATGTCTCTTTGCATGAAACAAGGTTATTCGCTGCTCGGGTGGGTTAATGTATAATGCAGGGCGTTAATAATGTGCAGATGGGTGGGTTAATGTATGACACAGGTCGTTGAAACTGATGTCTCTTTGCATTCTAAAACATATGAAACCAGGTTATTCGTTGCTGGGGTGGGTTAATGTATAATGCAGGTTGTTAATAATGTGCAGAAGGGTGGGTTAATGTATGACGCGGGTCATTAATAATGTATAGATTCTAGGAGTGATGGTTATTCCTTGGGCACGTGCTAACTTCAATCATGCTGCACAGGCACTTACTGTCTCCTCAAGTAAGCCAGCGATTTAATTTGATCAAATCCCCCATTATTATCATTATGTTGTAGTTGCTTGATTCTTCTCATGAATATATGTATCAAATTTTATACATTACAGATTTGTAGAATACATTCTCTTCATTCTCACTCTTATTAGTCTCACTCATTGTAATTATCTAAAGAAATTGCATGTTGTGTTGTGTACTTTGACTAGGCATATTGGCTCAACTTATTTCATTGTAGCAGATAAGACCATTCTCAGCTCTGTGCGTAGAAACTTGTTCGGTGAGCAAATGGAAAATCAAGCAGAGTATTTCGCTTTCTGGTTTCTGAAAGCAAGGAGAGAAGCTAATTATGTAAGGAGTAGAGAGCAGAGCAAAGACGAATCTATGTGATGTCTCTGTGCATCTGATTGTATGGTTGCCTGTCAACTAGTATTTTTATGCACGTATCAGTTCCAGTTCTGTTATTTTCTGCATTTTATTAATAGTGGTTCAATCTTTGGTTTTCAATTAACACTTAAGTTTAGGCTTGTCGGGTTGTTTCTCTTTCATATCAATGTGTCTGTTATCTTACATGCATTGTTAAGATCCATACTGGAACCTCTGTTTACACAGGAAATCTTTGAAAAAGACTTAATCTGAACATAGTTCTGGACTTGAAATATTATTGACTCTGGTTCATACCTGTATCGGGTCCGAACCATTATCGCATCGCAAGAACCACAGGTGGAATGGAAGGGACCTTTGGAACCGCAGAAGTCTGAATTCTAGCAGTCCGGACCCGAACTATTATATAGAAGAGTGGAAAGGTTATCGGGTCCGCGATTGTTATCGCATTGCCAAATCGATAACAATAAATCAATATTGAATACATCTAGGTTTATATTTCATCTCTTGAGATTTTGAATCAAACAATATTATTTATGAGTTGCTTTCCCTCTTTACAAATTGCAAACCTAAAATAGGCAATTTCTATTGAAATATTTATAGCAATAACTCGTTGCATCCAAGTGGGCTACAAGTGCCTATAGTTTCTAACTCCTCATAAAATTTCTCTCCATAATTGCACCATTCAATATTATTCAGTTCAACCAATTATGGATGCATAAACAGAATTCAACATTTGGCCATTAATAGGTTCATATACTCATTATTTGCAAACGAAATGCTATTGTGAGCTAGGAGTTTGGAATACTTGTCTAGGAGACAAAGCCATTCCCTAAACATTGTGCTTATAGGAAACACAAGTTGATGTGATTATAATATATATAACAATAGCTGAAGGAAATGCTCTAACAAATGTATGCAATCACTAGTGAAATACATGATTTAACGATCTAAAATAAATAACATACACATATGTTACTACTAAATTTTAATTGATTGTGTAATATATATGAGACAACAATGTTGGTTGTATGATTACAAGATGCTCCTCATAGTAGAGTTTATAATAGTGGCTCCACTTGAGATAAACATTAGGTATAGTGAAAGATGAAGGTAATTAATGTTGTTGAAGGTAGATGCTCTTCTAGAACCATGTATGAGAGTCATATGAATATGTTTCATATAAAAAATAGATATTCCATTTAGAAAAGTACTCCAACAAGGCATGTTATATGTTCATATAAAATAGTAATTTATAAGTCAACATAAACATTTATTTATGTGATCTATCTGACTAGTTAACTTTATGTGATTTTTCACAATAAAAAATGTGATCAAATGATCTGAATTGGATCATTATATTATTTTTCATCCATCTCGATACATTTGGAGTGGAAAAAGTGGAGGAATCATCTCATGGAAGCATTTTTACTAGCGGGACCAAGTTTGGCGAAACGGGGTCTGAAACCTTCCAGGAGTGTTTTGAGGCATAAAATGATGCTTTTTGGGGTAACACTTTGTTGCGCAAGTGTGACACATTTTCATACTATTCTACACATAGAAATATTTCCAATGATGTATGTATCATGTCGATTAGAGTCTGTATGCAAACTTTATGCCACTCATAAGTTGACGTTCCTGTTTTCACACATATAGTTTGGGAGGATGTCGTGTCAGCCCCCATTATTCATGGAAAAGGGGCTTTCCATTTGCTTTTGTTGAAAAAGACTCTAGAAGATTATTTTGTAGCTCTAGTTAAGTGTTGATATTTTCAGACTTAACCACTAGTAGGTTATCGTGTTGTGTTATACTCGGGCCACTAGGGTGAAGAGGCATTCCATTCTTTCGAGAGAATTTTATTCCATAGTTGAGCAAAGATAGACAGAAGAGATAGGAGGTAGAATAAATAGAGAGGAATTGTGCACTGTAGCAACCCACGAGCCACAAACATTACTTCTTTGTATCTGCAGCCATATTTCCCAACAGAGAAAGAGAGTGAAGCGACCTCACCTTCCAACTGGGGTTTCTCCCAAAAGGGTTTCCCAAAGAGCATATCTTGTGTATTATGTAGGTGTGGGCTTACTTTTCCATTCTCTACTTTTTTGCTTGGTTTACTTTTACATGCATGCACTAATTACAGTTAATTTTACTGATATATAAATTAAATAAAATTGTAATAGTGTAGAATCTCATCTTTTTAATATAATATTATTGTATCTATTGTGATGAACTATCTAATGGAATATCCACGACAATTTACGAATCATGAAATTGGACTCATTGACCACTCATGTCAAATCCATCATATTGGAATTCATGATAACGTTTTATACTAATATGGGCAATCATAACACCATAATGGCCCCTATAATTTAGTGTTGTAGGGTTGCATGAGTAAATAGTTAATGAATGCATGTGTAATGAACCAATTCAATCAAAACCTATGATTAGATTACGTTAGGAATGATAGTTTCTTGCCTTTGTTGTGACCATCCTTTCCTTTTAATTACTATGCAATAGTGGTTTCTCATTTATCAGAGGGTGAATAACCTATGTACAAGACCATTATAATTTTATTTATATACTAACAAAATGTATACACACACACACACACACACACACACACACATATATTGTTGGACACATTCACTTTGGTGATGTGTCTGTTTAATAATATGTATGGGCTTTGGCGTAATGGAAATTTTGATTCCAACAAGTCGTATCAAACCCAAAGGTCTCGAGTTCGAATCACACCCAGCTCGCACTCGGTGGAGACTATTAGATATTGGATAAACTAGCGCCCCTTGTGTGTTTCGTGGTATGTGCTTAACCGCCTCTCGTTGATACATTAACTGGTGACATGTCTATTTACTAATACCTGTGGGACTATTAGACATTGGATAAACTAGCGCTCCTCGTGTGTTTCGTGGCATGTGCTTAACTGCCTCTCATTGATACATTAACTGATGATGTGTCTATTTACTAATACCTGTGGATTTTGGTAAAATGACAATCGTGATTCCAATATATATAATGTTAAGAAAATTATTCAACTAATTATAAATCCAATATATATTAAATATATTAATATACTTACCTTGTTCTAATATCCATCATTGGAAACATCTCTCAAATGACTGACTATTGAAATTATAACCACAAAAGGTGCACAAATGTGAATACCAAACACAACGACTATTATATGACAATGTACTCCCATTAGTAATTATATGACAATGTACTCCCATTAGTAATGGTGGTCTATCCCCATAGTGAGATTATGATCCTATACCACTAGGACCCAATGGCCCAAACCAATTAATTCCATTAGCAGATATAACATGGTCAATCATCATGCGTGTCAACTACAACATTATTTCTTGATTCATGGAAGCAATTACTTTACAGGTTAGAAATCTTCCATATGTAAACACCTATAAGGTTGGAGAATGTAGATAGTTTATAATTAGATGACTCACATAAAATTAATTTTGTTGTACCCAAAAACCAACCCCGAGAATTCTAAATAATGAAAATAATTAAGATGTTTTCCCATAAACAAAATGTACATAACTTTTCCTTTAAAATATATTGAAATTTCACTATTTCCAAAGCCATGCACCCCTTTTTCAAAACAACCTACCTTTATTTTTTTCATGTAGCTATCAATAAATGGATGAAAATTCACCAGTGGAGAGAATTGTGATATCAACTAACGTGTGAGATTCACATCTATTTTTTTATAAAACTAATGGAAACATTATCTTTGTTAATATTTTGTTTCATTATGATGCAATCCATGTGTACATAGTCAACGTTATGCAAATTTATATATAGTTTAGTATATATGTAAATTATAAAAATTAATTTATGGTTTAGTATTTTGATTCATAGATATTGAGGCATTTCTTTAGGGTTGAGAAAATTGTAAGAGTTAACTTTAGCATATGGACTTACTTTTTATGTCTTAAAAAAAACAATTTCTAGTTTTTTAAATAATTTATCAAAATTTTAGAACTTAAATTATTATATACTTATAAAAGAAAAAAAATATTTATAAACTATACAAAATATCTAAAAATATAATATTAAAAAAAAAAAATTATAATTCATTGAATTAGAAATTTCCACAATTATATTAAAATTTATGTTTAATTTTCATGAACCAAAAATATACAATTTTATCTATTTAAAAACGATTAATTTATAATGATAACCATTAATTTATTATCATTACCATAAGATGTTTAAAAAAATATGAATAAAGTTTCACATTTCACAAGGGTAATTATTTGAGAAAACAGAAAAACCAGAATACTAATGCCACTTACCTTAAAATATTTCATCCCCAACATTGTCAATGAAACTTAGTCTTAATGCCAAGTTTACTAACTAATTTGAGATACATGGAGCGTTTAGAGTCTTTCTCTCCAAAGCACAGCCATTATTTGGGCTTATTTGCTCGCCCAACATTGTTAACAAGAGTGAAGCCATCAGTGATATCGAATCTGAATACCAAGTCCATTGAGAATTTGAAATCCATGGCACGTTCAGTGTTTCTCTTAATATGAATACGTTTTTTCAATATTAAATTGTATTTAAAATTTTAATAATATATTATTTTTTTAAATCTTAATTAACTAAAGAAATACTTGTTCATATATATATAATTGTTTGGAAAAAAAATAAAATTTTTAAATATCCATAGATAACATTCATTTGTGCATGGAAATTTAAATTGAAGCATGTGGCTATACTATTATATATGCATTTGGGTAAAATAATTCAAAGGAAGTTATAATGCTACTGCATTTGAGAATAGAATTATTAGTTCCTTGCCATAGGCCTGACTGGGACTATAGTAATCGATATGTCTGGTGTTAGTATTAATTGAGGTGCTTGTTTATTTGGCAGATCAGGTATAAAATTTTTAAGCACATATTATTTTACTATCTTTTTTAGCCTCTAACCGAGGTGGGGAGGAAAAAGCATAGATTATTTTTTATTTGTTTCAATTTTCAAACTGCTCATAAATGCTAGTTAAATTAATGTTGGCATTAGTCGAAGACATTAAATATACATTAAATGGAAATTGATGAAGAACATACTTGTATGTATAACATATCTCTGAAGAACATGTACATATAACATATCTCTGATAACCAGCATGCCACAGCACAACACATGTCTCTCTCACGCCATAGCACATGTCTCTCTCACTGATAACTCCCTGGCAGCTAATGTCGCTGGCTAGACCTAGACTACATGGAGTTGCACAGCACATGCTGCTGGACTAAATGGCCACTGCATGTAGTCTCATCTCTTGCAGAAAATTGAACAATGTGACAATATTTCTCACGATACAGTGTTTCGACAACGGAGTTCTCAGGTATAGTGCAGTGTCTTTCATCCACCGCCTTGATACCTTACCTGCTGGTTAGAACAAGAATGATTTAATGAGAATGATGAGGAGTCGAGAAATGGCAGATGTCAGTTAAGGTTTCGGGGCAATTCGCTTGAATAAAGCAAGCCAGGGCTATAATGATGGAAAGGTTGCATGACAGAACACATAAACACTCGTCCAAGTGAAGACTCCAACTCACAACAAGAAAGGAATGGAAGGCAACTACCATTAGTGAAATAATAAGGTAAAAAACAAACTTATTTGGTATTGTCAAGAATTATAGTATCTGAATTCTTCAAGAAAATAAATATCTTTGTCGTCCCTCTTAGATAGAGTCAGCGACATTTTCTCATAGAGAGAGTTAGCAACATTCATAGAGAGATTGGGCTCTGATCCAGGGAATGCTTTCCCTGTTGCTCACCATTTTACCCAACACTAAGCAACAACTTATCTAGCTACAATAGATTAGGTTGATGCATATGTTGATCCGTCAAAAGTTGATGTCATATGTGTCGATTTTCTTTTACTTTGTGCCATGGCAGAGGCAAATGCTGGATTGTACACCTGACCTGACCACCAGGGATGAGGTTTCACCTTTGCCCAGACCATGTCCCCTCACAAAATTCCGAGGTCTTTCCCTCCTTCAGAGCAATAATTTTCTTCAGAATCCTGCTCTTTTTTACAACAATAATGTTCTTTAAAGGAGTATTATCATCAATTCTATTTCCGAATCAAAATTTTCCCTATTGGTATATTGTCCTCGTCGTCATCAGTCCCAATATTTTCCTCGTTGTCATCCATGCTTGAACAAGATGATTGCAAACTAGGCATATCAACCTTGCCTTTATTATTCTCCATAAGCCTGGCCTCCAGCGACTTCATTTCTCCATCACCCAAGCTCTCGCTCTCAAGCATTTTGACCCCTCCAGAAACCTTAGATTTATCATTTTTCCACATCAACATTTGTAATGGCACATTCTTTGCAGATAGGGAGGATCCATTTCATAAGAGGAGATCTATGTGTTTGCGGAGAACAAAAGCTTGGCGGATATGTAGATCCATTTCATAAGCAGGATTTGAGCCAAATGAAATGTCTCATCTTGGAGCCGAAGTCTGAAGATCTAGAAGGGGCAACCACTTGGCTGATGTTGGAGCTAAAGGCCGAAGATCTGGCTGATGTTGGAGCTGAAGGCCGAAGATCTAGATGTTGGCATTATGGCTAAAGTGTTGTCCTTGATGGCAACCCATTCAGGTGATGGATCACTGTACAACAGGATAGTAGCAGAGATTGATGATTAGCTCTCAAATATTGAAGAAAATAAGGAGTACGCAGGCACACCGTACAAAAGGTGCGTACACGCAGGCATGTCTTATATAAAGTGCATACATACCCGCAGGTTACCCATTCATGAGGTGCGTACCCCCAGTGCACACACTTCAAGGCAGTAAAGCGCGCACACGTGGGGTTCCTTATGTTTAACCCTTGGTATTTAGCCGACAGTATTGTGTTATCATGATTTTGGCCCGTGGTATTGTTTTATTTTATTATTATAATTGAGCCCCATGATCCTTGATTTGAGGAAGAGCTTGCCTATATAAAGCAAAGGAGATCATTTGGCTTGAGTATGCTTTTGGGTTGAACATCTTAAGAAGCTAGATCTGAAATTCTATTGATGGGTTATGAGAGATAGCTAGATCTAAATCAAGGAGAAACATGAGAACTACAAGTCGGATCTACTAACGGGTTGATATCTCCTCGGCGCATGTTCAGATCTGTAGATCTGACAGTCTGGGTTATTCTTGAAGTCCTGAAATTATCTATACCCGGAGGTACGCAAGTCCAGTGAAAGAAAAGTGCGGAGATACGCAGCCATAGAAGCGTTGCAGGTGTGCGGATACGCAGGACCAGAAGCGCTGCAGATGCGGAGGGGCGCAGGCAGTTTATTTGACACAGAGCGCACGTATGCAGGAAGACTGTGAGGCACAGTGCGCACGTACGCAGGGAAGCAGTTGGATACAGTGCGTACTTATACGCAGCTGTTATATGGGTGAAGCTGCGTACTTCTCATAAAATCTACTTAGCTATCCATGTTTATCATTGCTGGGTTCTGGGTTTTGAAGTGATGTCTGATTTCTGGTACTAAGTTTTGATAACAGCAGTGATTGATTAAATGTTTATACATTGATGGATGAATGGATCAGGTTCTTAATGACTCATCTTTATGTAATATGATAGACTAGATCTGATTCTCATTGTATAAGTATTGATCTAGTGATTGGAAGGCTGTTTGATTATGAGCTTCAATGTGGTTATTGGGTCCAGTATGAAAATTGGATGAAACGTGGCCTTTCAGATTATGTGTTGTGCTTCAGTGTATCCAGTATGAAAATTGATGAAACGTGGTACCTGGAGGAGAGAAGATTGTAGGCCGGCGCCTACGTACTAGTACTTAAGCTAGTATAAAAGCAAAGGGGAATCTTTGGAGCATTGTAGCAGGTAGCAGCCTGCGTACTAGTAAATGGATCTGCTAGTACAAGAGCAAAGGGGGTTGTAGCTCCCGTACTGGTATAAGACAGCACCAGTACAAATATTGTAAAAGGATTTTCTTATTAAGAAGAAGATTGAGATGACTTGCAGCAGGTGGTTTTCTCCCGCATTGGTTTCCACCTTATATCATGGTGTTCATGTGTGTGCCTTATGTGTGATGATCTATTCTATGTTACTGCATCTGTTAACTGATAATATGGTTGATAATGTTCTAATGCACTCATTGAAGATCAATTAACTTAATCATAAGAAGTTGTGGAAGTAGCATATATGAAGCAGAGTTTGGAAATGAAAAAGTTTTATTAATGTGATAATACTGATTCACGCCCCCTCTCAGTATTATTTCCAACAATTGGTATCAGAGCAGGTCCTTTGATAGAAGCTTGATCGCTTGAAGGAGATCCGTGGAACAATGGGAAAGAAACTTAAGAAGAAAGCATCTAAGAAAAAGAAGTCATCTCAGAAGAACTATGACAGTGGGAGAATCGATTGGGGATTAGGCATAAGAAGCTCTTCGGATTCAGAATCAGATTCAGAATCATTATCAGGTATGAATGTGTTATCCTCTGATGTTCCACCTATATTTCCTTGTGAATCAGATGGAAGTGATAGTGAAACTACTGAACTTGCTCTTATGGGTGAACAAGAAAGATATCAAATAGAGGCAGAATTTAAAAGGCTGACAGACAAAATTAGAAATCAACAAGATCTATTGAACAAAAAGGAATGTGACTTCAAAGAAGAAGCTACCACACTGAAGGCCCAACTAGAAGAAGGAAACAAGGTAAGAAAACTACTCAAGGACAAGGAAGACCAATGTAAAAAATTACAGCATGAAGTGAAATCATTAAGAAAAGAAGTCAACGAAAGGAGCACAACCATCAAGAAACTCAAAGATAGATCCAGCTACTATGAAAATATGGAAGCTACAATCCTCTCACTAAAAGGAGATCTTGAATAATCAAGGAAGCAGAATGAAGATCTACATCAAACAATTGGAAAACAAGACAATGAAGTCATCAGCTTAAAATCCTAGCTGGAATGTGCCTTCCGAGTTCGGAAAATGCAGCAGGATCTGAATGAAGAACAAGAAAAGGAGATTCTCAAACTAAGGGAACAAATGGAAGAAGGAAGAAAAGTTGAAGAATATTTGAAAAGGAAATCTCTTGAAAAGGAAGAACAACTTCAGGTTGAAGTAAATATCTTGAAAGGTAAAATAGAAGAAAAGGATAAGCTTTTACGATTTCAAGATAGCTCTAAAGTCTTGGATGATATTCTTAGTAGTCAAAGGTCTCCTGCTATAAAGACTGGTCTTGGTTTTCATGAATCGGTTGAAGGTGAATCTACTTCACAAGGTGAAGCAAGGAACTCTAAAGAGAATCTAAAGTGATCAAAGAAGAAATGAAAGATCCATCTCATCACCAACCAAGGAAAGAGATTCCTCAAAGAAAATCCTTTACTCCTCCTATGAATAATGTTGAATGTTATGTATGTCATAATCTTGGACATGTTGCAGCTAGATGTAGAAGAAGAAGAGTTCAAGACCATTATGCAGAAAGGTCATCTCAATCAAGGTACTTTTTTGGATATTGCTTTGCTTGCAATATGTTTGGTCACAAAGCTACTGATTGTTACAGGAGGAATATGAAACATGTAAGATGTTATGCATGTAACAAGCTTGGACATATAGCTAAGGAATGCAGGAACAAAGTGTGGACACCATATCTAAAGGAGAAAATGACATCATCAAGCTTGAAGATATGGAGGAAAAAGGAAGTACAGTAAGAGAAAGGCAGCATAGCACAACGTACAGACATACCAGAATCATTGGGAGCTGAAAGTACAAAACTTCAGTGTCCTGAATCTCATATGCAAACTCCATAAAGGGAAATCGCGTATATACGCGAGTTGGATACTGCACAATCGCGTATATGATTTTTTGAAGAAAGGCAGTAGGGAAAGTGAAATAGATCTATGAAGTATGATTTCTTGAGCACAAGATCAGATCTAGAAATCTGACTGTCAGTGGCACAAAGGAGGACTGTTATTCGGCCCTAATCAGAGGTACGCAGGTGATACACAGTGAAAGTGCGGGCGTACGCAGCAGAGTATAAGATCCGGTGCGGAGCTACGCAAGCGAAGGCACAGTCCCTGTGCGGAGATATGCGGCTTAGCAAAAGAACACATGCGGAAGTACGCGGAGTAACTGAAGAACAGGTGTGTAGCAAGATCGGAGGTACGTGGTCTACTGATGGCACAGGTGCATGGGTACGCACTGTAGTTGAAGACTGTCTGCGTATGTACGCAGTACAGAAGAAGGATCTCTGCGGGTGTGCGCAGGGGAGCAGAAGATGAAGTGCGTGGCTACGCAGGACAGATAAAGAAAAACGGCGTACTTGTCTTAAGGCATCTATTGGCTGACTCTTCTTATTGATATGCATGATCAGATCTGACAGATGGCACAGGTTCAGGGGGAGAATATGTTATTGTTGGCATTATGGTCCTTGGTGAAAATGCTCATGATTCATCTTGCTATGGTGATGAGTTATGCACATGATCAGATTGGTGGTTGATTCTCTAATGGTGTTTGCATGGAGTCTTTATTGTTCTTGGCACATATATGGATGAGGATTGTTGGCTGAATACATGGATTATTATTCAAGTTGCATTGATGGAGACATGATGATGATGAGATCTTACCTATATGATGATAGGTTGTTTCGTACATATGTTGATTGATGAAGATGCTTCCATTTGATGGCTCTTGGTTCATGTAGATCTGGATGGTTATGAATGAGTTGATGCAGAAGTACCTTGATACAGTGTTGTTGCTGATCTTTGCCATGAGCTTATTTAGATGTTTGGTCTCTGTCATTATCATTCAATGTAAAGGTCATAGCAAGACTCATGTTGTAATGGTCTATCTATTGTAGTCATCTCTTCAGGTCATGTAACGGCCTATGTCTTCTCACTATGCATGGGATGATGATGTAATGTATTTGGTTTTCATATTTCTGGTGTATTCCCAATTGGTTGGATGGATGATCCCCATTCGGTTGGGTGATGGATGTATGCTTTGAGTCTTTTTGAGATAAGAAGGTCATTTATGATAGAGTCATATAGAACATCCTTTTGCAGACCTTGCTTATTGTCAGGGGGAGCTTGAGCAGCACTATATAGCAGAGCAAACATCTCAGCTT